>VWZZ01003956.1:0-10541 GCA_013399095.1 Psophia crepitans | reverse complement strand
CCCAGGCCTGTGCCGCGCCGCCTCCCGCCCGGCCGGAGGAGCTGCTCCATCCCAGCGTTGGAGGCTCGTCGCTGCCGCCTTCCCGCAGGCCGCCGCCGGAGGAGCCGCGCCTCACGCCACGCACGGGCAGAACGCGGGCCCGTGGCGCAGCGGTGCGGGTGTACGTGTGCGGCCGCTTTGCACGTCTGACATCCGGCAGAGACCCAGCAACGCTTCCCTCCGTTGATTTCGCTTGTTAAATTTATAAACCGCTGGGTCCTGAGGCACTGAGTCAGTTCCAGTTGAGATCAGCCAGAAGGTCCAAAGCCAAGCGGGGCCTTCGAGAGCAACCGTGGCCTCCCCAGGAGCGCCCGCGGTGGTTAAGGGGAGCTGGAGAACGCCTGGGGCGGAGCTGGACCATTCCCACTGAGCCGCCATTTCCACGGCAGCAACCCTGCAGGGGTTTTCAGCAGCTTGCACCTACAAGCCAAGTGCCTGAGGACCCCGTGTAGTGTTTTATGTGCAATGTCAGTGTTACCAGCATCTTATTGATACACACTGTGCTACAAAAATCATTGCACGCCACTTACCTCACTGTTTGTTACCAAATACTGCCAGGCTACAACCTGCCATTATGCCATGCCCTGTGGCCATGCACCCTTTGTTTCACAACTAAATATTGCACAGATGGACATGCATCAGGTTTAAAAAAAATGTATCAAGCATTAAAAAGTTAGGAAATGCCCTGTATAAGCTTGCACAACCCATATTAATTCAGATTACGGTGCATTTAAAGTATTATATGAGAATTGTAAACACGGTCGTTGCTTATGCAACTTCATATTACTCTATCGGAATGGCTTCTGCCTGATCCAGGCCATGAGAATGGGAGCTGTGCTCACATAATCCACAGCGATTCCATAATGGCTTTATCCTTATTGTTGGATGTGTACTCTCCTGATTTCTCTAGTCCACACTAGTTAAACCTAGTACCTAAGTACTTCCTAGCAGAGTACTTACATAACGTAACTCTGAACTCTTTATCATAACTGTAGCGGACAGTTTTTCACAGACCCTGTTCCTCGGAAGGTACAGGAGCGTTATCTGATCATCTGCCCGATGTGCAAACCAACTCAGGCACTGCAAAGATTTGAGTCCAAACCTCCCACATTCCCGCTGAAGGGTTCTACTGCTTTGTTGTACGCGATTATGGCGCCAGTGTTTCCTTTGTTGTTCTAGTGAAGTCCTGACACAGGGTATAGTACTGACTGTAGGGATGAAGCTCTTTCATGTCAGATCCCCCAGTATGGAAGAGTCTGTTGCAGAAGGAAGATGCAGGTGCAGAACTGCTGTCAGTGCACATGAACTCTTCAGAAAATTTATTTTCAAAAATGTCGATTGAGTGTATGCAAATTAAAGCTTCTCAGACTGTTACAGAAGCTACATTCGGGTGCATTTTTCAGAAGTCACTTTGTAAAATGTGTCTGTGACACCAAATGGAAGTAACGGGGAAGATACCAGTAACAGTGTGGGCACAGCAGTGTATTTTGTCTAGTCTTATTTTTGAAAACAGCTAAAACATGGTGGGGCTTTAAACCTTGTCTATAATAAATACCTTATCACCCAATGATTGTCATAACCCATTAATGATAAGTTATAATGCACTGACAGTGCATTAATGAATGTCTTCAGTATAAATTGTTGTTTATAATAAGAATTAAGACATTTCAGTATTGGAATTTTAAGCCCAATTTCTTAGCAGAATAGCGAAAAACCAGAAAAATACACATCAAAGTTAGCAAGCATGTATTCTCTAGGCTGAAAATAGCTAATCAGTGTGGTCTGTAACTGAGTGGCAAACTACAGCATGAAAGTCAAAGATTTTCTAAATTTTTGTGGGTTCTATGACCTCCATGCTTCTGATGAAAAGACCACTGAGCCATCATCGTACATCAAATATGTGCATCACCACAAAGTGACTTAATGGCAACACAGGAGAGCACAGTATCACAAAATTATTTCTGATGCCATCAGAACATAAAGTAAATGTGGAGTATTCAGAGCACAATGTTGTCGGTTTGTGTTGATTGTCGGTGCCGCATACACTTCTGTTCAGTGAACTTAGAATATCAGCATGCTGCAATGTATTATCACCTGTCTGAATCAGTTTCTACTGCACTAGGACAAAATGTCTTCATAAAGCAGAGTATTGCAATGATACTGCGTGAGTTCACAACGCTGTGAAACGTCTTCAGGATCTCAAGAGCCTCAGAAATTGTGGGGATACCGTGAGACATAATGGTCTGTTTTCTTTCCTGATTACTCTCTCAGAGCCACAATTAATTATCCATCCTAAATTATTTATTTGCAGGAAAACATCATAGTGACTTGGTATCACAATGTATTTGCATTTTAATGTAGTAACATAGGGTTGCTTCTCAAAGAACCTACCAAACTGGTTATTCGAGGTAGCATTGTGAACTTTTCATCACAGGAAAAACTGAGAAGGTATCAACACAAATGTGCTCTAGTCTGGGAATGCTGAATACATTATTTAAAAAACCCCATAGACCTGCATTAGCTAAAAAAAGAAGTATTTTAAACTCTATTACCCAACACAAAGAGGTAGTTTGACACAAGGTTATAGAAATCTACAGGTAAATAACTGTAACTGCCTGCAAGGCCAAATCATGGTTTGTTATCTATGAGAATATGAAACAAACACCTACATACTCACAACCAGGAAAAAAAAAAAGAAAAAAAAAAAAGAGATCCAGTTCATGTCTTTAAATTGGTCCACATTTCTAAGCAATACCTGCAAGTTATTTAATTCACAGGAGTCTTCCAGAGATTACTTCATTGCGTCTCTTCAATTTTAAGCAAGGCCAACAGTTGTGAGAACTTTGTGTCTCCTATGGACAAGCTCATAGAAATCTGGGATTTTTCATCCACTGCCTGGACTAGGTTGCCCAGTCTCCCTGCTTTGGAAACTGAAAAAGGTGTCAGTGGCAGAAGTGAGCTGCCACTAGAGGAACAGAGTGTTCATATAGAAACTTTGTTTCTCTGTGCGTAACTTCGTAACTATATACATCCGAAAAGGAACTATTTTTATGCAAATCTTTATTTCAGTCGACTGTGGACATACCACGAAGAGTGGGGCTTTTTGCATAAACTAAGGCATTTATTTACCACAAGTTAGCTACTTGTGAGGGCTACCTCACTTCTATTAAATACAACCCATTTAATGAAAAGATTAGTCAACAAAAATTTTACTTTGTGTGCTGCCGAAAGGATGCGCACAGGCAGTTGCTGTTCTGCAACCTTACACACTCGTCATATTTCATTTGTGCTCACGCTGACAGGAGTTAACAGCCATGCCTATAGAAAGTGCTTGTAAAGGGTGTATTTATGATGTTACGAGCATTAACAACTCATGTCCTCGAGCCACAGTGCATTCCAGTCACAGTAACATAGGCTGGAATTTGCAAAATCACTTCCGTCAGTGATACGGTACAGAAGATACACTTCTACAGGAGCGCAAACCGGGGCTTTGTCTGAGCAGTAACTAATACAGTTTAAATTATTTGCTTTCTAATTTGAGGTAGTATGCTTCAAAGATAAGGGTCTGACCAAAACTAGTTAAACCAGTGTAGGAAAAGTCCAGGAACTTGTTTTCAGCTGTGTATTAAAGCTAGTTAGAATATTTAAAGATACCTTTGGATTCAAACCAGAGCAAACATCTCATGAGAGGAAACTTACAATTTTACTCTCCAAAGCAGTAATACAGTTTTTGGTCAAGTGCTGCTTTTACTAACGAATTAACTGTTTGAGCATACTTATTTAGGAGTCTGGGTGTTTTAAAAATTTAATCCTGAATATATTTATTGCATATTAGGTATAGGTGTACAGACTGGATGGGTAACAAATATATTGTTTGCAATTTAATGTATTCTGCTACTTTCTGTATGTTTTCCATGCTAATGTGGTAATTCTTTGGTTTTCAGTAGCTACTGTTGGGATTACAATGTATATTCAGTAAAGATTACTAAATCACTAAATCACAGAATGGAAGGGAGCTCTGGAAATCATCTAGTCCACTCCCCCTGCTCAAAGCATGCCACCCAGAGCAGGTTCATCAGGGCCTTGTCCATTTGAGTTTTGAGTATCCACGGATAGAGATTCTACACCTCCACTGGGCAACCTGTCCCCATGTTTGACCACCTGCACAAGAAAAAAAGTGTTTTTCTTTTGTTTAAATGGAATTCTGTGTATTTCTATTTGTAGCCTCTCTTCCGACACTCAGGGCACCACTGAGGAAAGCCTGGCTTCGTGGTCTTCACTCCCCTGACTGGGTGCTTAGACACACCCATAAGATCCCCCTGAGCCTTCTCTTCTCCAGGCTGAACAGCCCCAGCTCCCTCAGCCTGTCCTTGCACGACAGATGCTCGAATCATTTGATCACCTTCATGACCGTTCACTGGACTCACTCCAGTATGTCCTGGTCTCTCTTGTACTGGGATCCCAGATATGTCTCACCAGTGCTGAGTAGAGAGCACCCCCTCAACCTATTGGCAATGCTCTTCCTGATACAGTCCAGGAGGCTGCTGGCCTTTGCTGTGAGGGCACATTGCTGGCTCATGGTCAACGTGCTGTCCACGCAGATCCCCAGGGTCTGTTCTACAAAGCTGCTTTCCACCTGGTTGGTCTCCAGTCTGTACTGGTGCATTGGGTTATTCCTCCTCAGTGCAGGGATTTGCATTTCTCTTTGTTTAACTTTGTAAGGTTCCTGTTGGCTGGTTCTTATCTTTTGCTGCATGACTATACGCAAACATCATTTCTCCTTTTGCATTCTTGCTACATCACTTAAAAGCAGCAGAAATACCCGTGGTGAGATCCAAAGTATGAAAATTAATTTCATACTCATTATGAAAAAAAATAAATTAAAACACCTCTTAACTGTTCTAGCTACAATGCTGAGTTCTGTTAGCTTGATATTAGTGATAATTGTGTTTGATATTTTCTCTTTTCTTTGCTATTGTAATTTTCTGATGTAATTGCATTTTGGCATATCAATACATTTAATTGCATTGAGTATATCAATAAACCAGTGGGTGTTAGGAGCAGTTACTAGGAATGGTTGAGGAGTGCTGTAGGGTGAACTGATCCTTTAAGAGGAAGGATGGAGGCTTAGTTACAAGCTGATCATGTGAGGCTGAGGTCATCATACCATTTAAGAAATGTGGCTGTCTGGATCATATCACTGAAATAAAACAGCTCACTAAAGAACAAATTTTGTACAGGATACACTTGTTGAAAGGAACCAGACTTTAAAGATGTGAGAGTTATTGCTCAATTAGGAACAGCAGACTGGCTGAAAAAAAGTTAAAAGACCAGAAGCCCAGTTACAAACGCAGGATTAAAGGGAGACTCATGGGCTCATGGTTCTGGTGCCCAGCTATCACAGGCACCAGGTCACAGAAGGAAGTCTCTTTGTAAAATGAGTGTGTTTCATTTTTAACACAGTTACACTTTGTTTCTTCTAACCTTCTTTTAATTGTCCTTTAATTTGCAGTCTAAATGCATTTACCAATATACACGTTTGTTTCTCTGCCAGCACTTGCCTTTTTATTCAATAATCCATTCCCACAATGATACATTTGTAGAGAGCAATCTTCTTCCATTTCAGCTTTGATTTTATTGGGCTAGAATAGCCATGTTCTGTGGGCTTTCTCTTGTGTAGAGAATCTCTTTCTTAATCATTCCAGGAGCCCATCTTCACATCTTTTTCAGATTGACTTCATAATTTTATACAATATTGCACATGAAGTTTCACTGAGATCGTACACAGCAAAAATATCTTCACACCTCTAGTGAAAACAGATCTTTTGATGGCAGATTAAGCTTCTATTTGTTTTTCTCATAACTATTTCAGGTCAGGAGTTCATAAAACGTGTGGCCTTGATGAGTATATTTTGATTCCCTCTTCTGTCATGTAAAACTGTAGAAGTTTTAGCACATAGCGTTGTTGTCTGTTCCCAAGCACCAAACTACACATTTCTATATAAATGAAATTTCTTCTCATTTCTGTTAGTCTAGACTATAGGCTCCTTTAGTATTAATTCTATTTGGTAATCATTAATTTATTTATTAATAAATTTCATTTGTGAATGATATTTATTCACTTTATTACTGAATTTCATCAGCATGTATCCACATGTCAACATTACTCGGAGCCATTTCCTTTTGTGTCAACTCATTTCATGCTTCAATTTTCCTCTGTATTTTACTTACTAGTTTTCTGTATCTAAATCTTGGAATCTGCTTACTTCTTTCGCTTAGTAATGACATAACATACCCTGAGGTTTGATACCTTTGAATTAATGGTCAGTTCTCCTTTCTATTTCTGTTTTAGTTACCCTTTCCTTGCATAAGCTTCATAATTTGTCCTCAAGGACTGATTACACAGAATCAACATCTAGCTCACATAACAGTCATTTCTCTATCTGCATAATTACATAAACTATACAAGTCATTGTCTTATTGCTCACAGTGATTACTTCAAATTTTTGCTGTTGTTCTATTAATCACTATAATCGTGGCCTTTAATATAAGCAGAACATTCTGCCTCAATGGTATTTTCTCCGAAGTGATTTATTTTTAGCTTAGTGTTTCTGATTTTGTAGGTTCAAAATAATTAATGTATTTCCCATGTTTACTCTGTTCAAAATAAGCCACTTCATGCTTTCAGCTGTGAAATAAAATAGTATCTCTTCCTCAGTTATAAAACCACTGTTTCAGAAGTTTGCAGTTTGGTGGTGTTTATTGGATCTTTTATCCTTTCATTGGTATGTTGCATTATATTCGCTGCAACTTGTCATGACAGGGGCAGAGCAGAAGTCTGAAGCAATTAGTGCTGAGGCCCCTCTTTATCAAAGGAACATGCAGAGGTGAGAAAAACAAGCCTGTCAAACACAGGGCACTGTTCTGTTGCCTATGCTCTCTGTCCCCACAGTGCTCAAGATCTCAAGAAAAGGTTTCAGTATTGGAAGAAATGGGGCAGAGCTATTTCTGCCTTGACTATCTGATGAGAGGGATGGGTGAAGTCAAGTTCTGAAGATGATGATCCACCTAGTAGTGCTAAGTTACCTCGATGTCATTGCCAGCATGGTGACCTGAGACCGTGTCTCCTATGAAGTCTCCTGTGCATGCCTGTAACAGGGCAATGCAGCACGGTAAGAGGCATCTGCAAGGAGGAGAAAGAGAACAGAAAATTTGGATCCCTTATTTTTTGCAGCCTGCACCGAATGAAGAGTGGGTCGAAAAAACTCCTACTTGCTCAGTTGATCCCAGGGATAGTTACTGGGCAAGGCCTTTGGGTGCAGACACGGTATATCGTGACTGCTGGCCATCAGTTTGCTCATACAGTGCTACTGCCCATGCAAACTCAGTGCTGCTGGGGTAGCACAGAGAACTATGATCTTGTGATCAGGTCAGCGGTGTGTAGGAATTCTCCACAGCTCTGAGCTCACTTGCTGTTATTCCACCAGAAGCCCCATGCTTTCCACCCTAGAGACACATTCAAGTATTACAGTTATTTTTGTTTTAATCAGGTATGCTGATACAGGGAGCTACTGATGCTGGTTGTGGTGGGCAGAAAGTTAAAGATATATCCCTTGCAGAGTTTTCTGTGGGATTAGGAATTGGATACCCAGAGCGATGCTGGAAGGTACATTCTCTTCCACATTTTCCTGTGTAATGACTATTGGACTGAGCATGCAGAAGATCAGATGAGCTGTCAGCTTGGTAGGGTGTTCCCACCTGAGGATTCCTTCAAGCTCTCTGTCCTTGCTGCATCTATTGTGTGGCCCCAAGGTGTAGTTATCATTCTTGGTCTTCAAGAACACTGCCTTTGTTCATTCAAATTTATTGAGGCAACATTGCTCTCGAGTCCGGCAGTTGTGAGTTTAGCAACCCTTGGATACTGCCATGGGGTAATCTTGCTACCCAAGAAAGATGTGGCTTTCTCTTGACACATATTCATGAGGAGTGTCATTGTCTTAAGGTTCCAGGTTGCAGCTCTCTGCAATTTATCTGAAATTGGAAAGATAGCTGTTGACATGGCAGATGCAAGTAGATAAAGTGCAAAATAAGAACAGTAATAAGAGAAATAAGGGCATCAGCAAGGGGGGAATGGCAACAGAAAGTAGGGCAGGGAAAAGGATTTCAAACATGAAGATGTGTAGATTGATGAGGAAGAGCTGAAGACAGCAAATGGGGTTGTTGACATGACTCTTGAATGGATTTCTGATGTGCCACTGACTTTTCAGACAATGGAGGTGGAAAAAGGTGCCACCAGGCATGGAAGTGAAGAATCATGGAAGCTTTATTTTGAATGTGAATCCTTGAATGAGATGAGGAAAAATACATGTCTTCTCTCACAGCTGCACTTTTGGCACTCATGTGATGTAGTTATGCTACTGAGGAAGGTTTTGTTACTCTTCATCAAGGTTTTCAGGCTGGCATAACACAAACAGCTCATAACAGCCTCAGACTCATGACAAATTACAGCTTCAACAGATCATAGAATTATAGAATTGTTTAAGTTGGAAAAGTCCTTTAGGATCATCAAGTACAACCGTTAACCGAACACTGCCAAGTCAACCACTACATCATGACCCTAAGTGTCACATCTACACATCTTTTAAGTATCTCCAGGAATGGTGACTCAACCACTTCCCTGGGCAGCCTGTTCCAGTGCTAGACAATCCGGTCGGTGAAGACATTTTTCCTAATATCAAATCTAAACTTCCCCTGACGCAACTTGAGGCCATTTCCTCTTGTCCTATGGTGCACTCGATCCCCTGATCCAGATTCTTGATAATGATATTAAAGAGAACTGGCCCCAGTACTGAGCCCTGGGGAACACCAGGCTTGTGACTGGCTGCCAACTGGATTGAACTCCATTCATCACAACTCTCTGGGCCTGGCCATCCAGCCAGTTTTTTACCCAGCAAAGAGCATGCTCATCCAAGCCACAGGCAACCAGTTTCTCCAGGAGAATGCTGTGGGAAATGGTGTCGAAAGCTTTACTAAAGTCTAGATAGACAACATCTATAGCCTTTCCTTCCACCACTAAGCAGGTCACTTAGTCATAGAAGGAGATCATTTGGTCAAGAAGGACCTGCCTTTCATAAACCCATGCTGGCTGGGCCTGATCACCTGGTTGTCCTGTATGTGCCACGTGACGGCATTCAAGGTGATCTGCTCCATGACCTTCCCTGGCACTGAGGTCAGACAGACAGGCAATGAGAACAAGATCCCTGCTGAAGATACCAAGTTGTAACACACATTAAAGTATGGACAGATGCAAATCCTACCTTAGGAAACTACACCATGATGAAGCAAATGTTATGTTGAAGTGATTCCTGTTACTATTTTAAAATGGTTACTGTGTCAGCATCTCTGGCCAGAGCCTGGAATCTATCCCTAAATTATACTGCAGCAGATACAGCAGCACAAAAAAGAACGGACTGATCTCATACGTGCTCATCTTCTGGCTCTTAGGCACAGTCCCAGTACCCATTCTGAGATTTTTTACTTTATTTCCACCTGCATAAGACTGACTCTAGAATCTCATGTGAGTCATTGAGTGATATGACCTAGAACATGAATAGAAATTAAGTAGTAGAGAAATAGTGGTAGCAGTAGGAGAGACATCACAATCAGAAACTGTAGAACTTCCTATAATTAACTTACTTATTTATATAGAGCCACAAGTCAGCAGTAGCAAAAAACAGTAGTGAGGGCCATGAACATTGAGTGTAAGACTAGTATTTGTAATTAACTCATCTACGACATATTCTTTCTTCTGGATTTTACATTATGTTATCAGTTGTACAGACCAGGGACCATATATGGTTTAAAATGTTACTGTGATTCTAATACAATATTTGACACTGATTTAAAGCCATCACCACAATGCCATATGCAGTTTCCTGATTCTTTATGATGTGTAAGTAGCACTGGAAGTCAGAAGTTGAATATCAAGGAGAACAACACCTCGCCTTTGTTTCTTACACTGTTTTCTTAAGCATCTGCTACTGGCCATACTTAGGGTAACACTGAGAAAAGACAATATTGACTCAGTTTGGCAGTCTTCAGTAATATCCACTGAAAAGATTTACAGCCATTGAGCAATGTAATCTAAGTTTATGATGCACAGTTGCAAGATGCCACTCATGGAGACACCTCTGTTAAGATTAATTTCGCATCGAGCAATGAACTATATGAATTCTAACACTGAAAAATGCTTTCTTCAGATAAGTTACCATCAGTTCAGCCACATACTAGAGCGCTGCTTAATCTTCACCTTAACATTAGGCATATTAGACCACAAGATTATTTCTCGGCAACAGAGTAAACTTATAAACTCTGCCAAATGCATTGTTGTAACACTTACTGGAAGGAAATTATTTCTTCTTGAGACACTTGAATTTATAATCTATGCTTTAAGTTTTAATTGCAGGTGTAATATTGCTATAATATTCATAGAATCATAGAAT
>VWZZ01003955.1:158732-194054 GCA_013399095.1 Psophia crepitans | reverse complement strand
GGCGGGGTGGCCGGGGTGCGGGGGGGGGGGGGCGCGGGGGGGGGGGGGGGGTGTTTTGCCCGTGAGATTTTGGGGAGTTTGGGCAATGCGAAGAGGCTGCTGACCGTTTGCATCAGTGCTGGTGATTTGCAGCAACGCCTCGTTGGATATTAAGGTTTTTATCATCAGCTTTTAAAGCAAAAAGAATCATTGCTATCAGAGCTGAACGTTCTCCAGCTAAGTATATTTGAAGGATGATGCTCAGTGGCCGGTGTTGGAGTCCCTTGCCAAGAAGCAGGAACTAGCAGGGCTGTAACAAACCCAAAATCCAAAGTACCAGGAACGGGATGTTGCGTTCCGCAGCTTCTAGCTGCCACCGTTATTATTTTTATGGCCACAGCAGGTGCATTTGCTTGTCTTGCGGTCGGGCAAAGAGGATTACTCATTTTTGTTAAGGGCCTCGTCGTTCCGGAGCTGAGGCATGGCCTTAGCTCACTCGTTCAAGCAACTCAAAGCAACTATTTCTGACACAGTTTTTGGGTGCAGCCACGCTGGGGGAGGTGTTCTTCCATCCCTGCTCCCGCTCCACTGGGCTTGCCCTCCCGGCAGGGTCAGCAGAGCCCCGGGAGTCACAAGACCGGCTGCTTACCGCTTTAGCCAAGCTGCTGGAGACCCCGCGGGTTGTTTCAAAATGCCTGGAAGGAAATAGAAAAGCAAACAACATTGAATCCAAGGGGGCAGGCAGGAAAAGAAAACCCGCTTCCAAAACCCGGAGGGTGATGGGACGGACGGATGGAGAGAGGCTTTGGAAACAGCCATGAGCACCGGGAAACATCCGTGGGATGGGAGCCAGCGGGTCCCTTTGCCCCAGAAAGGTACTCCCCGCGAATACCTGCGACAAAGTCCACTTTATAAAACAAAAAAGCAAATGAAAACATTTCACGTTCTTCAGTGGCAATCGCTTTGTAAGGCCTTTGTTTAGTGCTGTTAGTTTTTCTAAGTGGCTGCAACAAAGGAAGGGCCTCAGCGTGGAGGGGACGGACGTGTTTCCACCTTGCGTTCAGCCGGGAAGGCTGGTGGAGCCCTGACACAGCGTACGGTCCCCAGCGGGACAGCAGAGGCACTGCCAAGAGCCGCCGGGATGGCAGAAGGAGGGGCCTGAGCCGGGGCCAGGCGATGGACGGGACCGCAGCCAGCGTTATTCTGGTTTCTTCTGGGGCAGATGAACCACAGAGCCCCAGAGAGGCGGTTACCCCCGCACCGAAGAGCATCGGGTCCACAAAGCCATTTCTGCGTCGGGCTACGCAAATCCCAGTGTCACCAGGACCGGGAGGCTTTCAAACAACAGGGCTTTTTTTTAACAAACGAGGCGTTCTCAGCTGCCCACATGAAAGGCCGCCCCATGAAGAGAGCGCTTCCCCCTCCCACCAGTCCCTCCAGCTTCGCCCTCCCGCCCGGCGGAGCAGAAACAGAGCTTTCTATCCCCAAAGGCAGGGGCCGGGCACCGTGCTGCGCCCCTCTGTTTATTTGTCCTGCCTGTCCCTCTGTGCCGCGGACGATGCCGCCCGTTGGAGGTGCAGTGCTGGAATGGGGGGGGGTGTCTGGATAAAAGGGGGGTGATGGGCTGGGGATGCTCGAAACCTAAACAGGCATTTCAGCAGGAGAACAGTTTGGGAGGGTCTGCGCGGACGGGGACACGGGGCTGGACCCCGCGTCCCGCAAAGCTGGGCATTTTTTTTCACAGGCTCTGCTGGTTCCGGAGCGAGGCCCTTCATGAGCACACGCAGGCCACATCCGCGGGGTCGGGAAGGGTTATTCGATGGTTGCGGGGCCGTGGCTGTGGCCAGGGGAAATGCAGCTCCTGTGCCAGCCCTCTGCCACCCTTTGGGTAAAACTGCGCTTCCCTGGGATGTTTTCCGTCCTCAGAAACACCTTTTCCCCCTCCTCCTGAGGAAGGGGTTACTGAGGGCCAGCAGCAGCCTGCTCTGGTTTTCATCCCCTTCCACAAAGATCCCCGCAGGAAGCAGTTACCTTTTCCAGGGCCACTGAAAACCTGTTTAAAATGACATTCGCTTTGAAAAGTTACTGTAATTTGGCAAGCTGGCCCGACTTAGCGATAACCAAGGCAATCGTTTGCAGCACTGGGGAGCCTCCTTCACGGGCCAGCCCTGCCACGCAGATGAGAGGGGAGGCGGCATGCCACTCTGCACAGCGCCCAGGTCTCCATCCTCACATCGCCGTGTGTCCTGCGTTCTGGAAAACTGCCCGGAAACACCAATCCCACGCCCAAATAATGCTTGGGCCACCCGAGACTAAGAAATACTCTTATTTTATTGAGCTGTGGTCCTAGCAAACCTTTGGAGATACAGCCAAAAAACCCCAAAACCCAAAGAAAACCCCCAAGTACTGTAGATCTGTTAGGTGAGAAGGATGTTTGGCTCCCAGCTAGGTGTGTGTTGGTAGCCTGGGTGGGAGAACACGGAGACCTTACCTCCGCTCCGCTGTCCCGTGATTGCCTGGGCGCTGCCGCGCGGTTCTCGATGCTTTTCTTTTTTTCCCTGTTTTTTTCAGGCCAATATAACGATTGATTCCTTGGGCAAGGTGTGCATTGCGCGAGCTACAGCTGAAGCCATCCATTTTATGTTTTTCCTTCCCAAAGTGACAGGTTTTGTGGGTTCTTCCCTTCGTGACCGATCCTTAGCTTATTTCGTGGAGGTGAGACCTGCAACGAGCGGCTGGGTCCTTCAGCAAACAGGGCTGGCCCGGGGAAGGGGAGTACGGAAGGGTGGGAGTGGGAGGAAAGTTACAACCCACGTGGCGAGGACAAGATGGGAAGGGAGAGGCAGCGGGCATCCAGACTCATACACTGTCCCCTTTTCACTCGTTTTACCTCCTTCGTTTATTTCCCCCGGTACGAGTTTCCCATGCAAACTGTGCGTCTGTCTGTATTGGCGGCTGGGGAACGGCTCCACAATGTTATTTTTACGAAGTTTGTTCCCCAATTAAATGGGTGATTTAAAGGGCAGACAGTCACCAGGGCTGGGGTTCTCACTGCTCTGTCCTCTCCTCTGCGATCCCAGCGGCGGTGGTACATGTACACAGTTTTTCTGGGGAGTTGCTTGTACCACTTCGCTCTTGAAACTCTCCGGTTTGGGATCTCTGCTTGCTTTTCCGTTTAGAAAAGGCTTTGCTGCTGTTACGTGCGTGTAGCGCAGCCAAAGCGAGCGGTCCTGAGCTGGGCTTGGGCGCCGCTGTGGCTGGTTTGGTCCGTACCCAGAGCAAGGAAAAAATCCCTCCCTTGGAAATCTTTGTCATGGACACAAATTCTATCTGAATGGAAGGGTTAAATCCAGTGGGGGGGTTTCCATTTGCAGCCGGGGGATGAAGCAAGCAGGAGGTGAAGGTCCCTGCCGCCGGAGGAACCCTCCTCTGCTCCTGTGCCCTCCTGTGCACCCGGAGCCGCGCGACCCTCCTTCAGCGTGGTCGTGGGAAGCATCTGCGCCGTCGCGCTAAAGCTGTGTCAGATACACGCATCAGCTATGAAGATGCTGGTCCTACGGCAGGGGGGCAAGCCGAGCTCAGGGACAGCAACCTGCACCTAGAGGGGGGTCAGCACAGCGGGCTTTGGGAAGCACAGCCGGTAGACCCAGCCTGCCTAAGCCACCCTGCAGGGCTCCCTTTCCGGCAGCAGACCTGGCCCCACGGTCCGTGTCCTGCTCGCAGTGGCACTAGGTGGGTCAAGACTTTAAACTGCAGCAAGGGGGATTTAAGTGAAACCTTTGGAGAATTTTTTCACTCCCTGGCCGGGAGGTAGATGAGGTGTCTGGTGGGGGCCCTCCTCAGGCATCCTTTGCCGCGTGCACTTGTGTGGACCTGCCACGCTGGGACTTGCGCTGTGTGCAAACACGCGTCTGAGCATCTGCAGGACCGGAGCCGGGATGGCCCCTCCAAAAGCCTCGGCCACAGCTCAGGGTGCTGACGGCTGGCGGGTAGAGGGGAGGGAAGGGGTGTCTGCGCCCCCCTCCCTGGCTCAGAGTCGTGGCCACAAAGCAGTGTCTTTTAAAAGGAAGCAAAAAAGGTGGTTTTGGATGGAAAATGTCTTCTGGGGGCCGTTCTGAAAGTCTTTTCAAAAAGAATGTTTTCTGCATTCCAGCAGCTCCGATGTAGCTCCCCAGGAGCCTGGAAAACAAGATTAAAAATTTGATAGTTTGATTGACAAACGCTGGATAAAATCCAGCAGGGCTGGGTCCAAAGCGTTATTGATCTGACCTAACACTGAACCGCAGCTCCGAAATGGGAAGATCTGCGGCGTCAAGTTGTACTCCCCGTGCGCACACCAGATTGTGAGGTCTCACTGTACCCTGCTACCTGCCAGGATCTCTGTAAGCGTGTACGTCTTCCTCTGTCCTGCACACTGTAAGCGATAATTAGCAATAAAATTGTGTGCTTTTCCATTTTTATCGTTAAGGAGTTTCTACCTGGCCTTGCAGGCTTTTGTTTCTCTTCCGTGGGGCTCCCTGAGCGCAAGCTGAAGGGCTTATTACTCACTATCTAATGACGGAACTGAGATGTCGCAGGTTTGGGTACGGCCACCCGTGAGGCCTGGGGCTGTGTCACCCCCTGGAAGTAGTGGACATCATTAGGGCGGGTCAGTGGAATTCATCTCTCTGGATGGACTTCCTCAGCTTCTGACTCTCCTTCTAAAGGCTCTCGCTTGCCTACTTTCCAATTAAATTTAGCAGGAAGGGGGCAATTAAAAGAAAGGCATGAAAGCCCGGCGGCTCAGTTGGTATCACACGCCGCAGCGCGATGGAGCTGCGTTATCTCCATCTCCCCAGGCTCTGCACTCCACAGATAAAGATTTTCTTTTAATTCCCATTTAGCGAACGGAACTATCACAGCCCACAACCTCCATCTTCACCTTCCCTTCGCCCCGACATATCGCTGTTTGCTTTCAACGGCGCAACTCTCCAAGGAGACCAAGGCCGATCGCTGTTATCGAGCATCCCCCTCTCCCCCGCAGCACCTCTCCCGCATCATTAGCCCGCGGCTGATTTAACGAGCTGGGGCAAGCGGGGACGCGAAGTGCGTGGGATGGGGGCCAGCAAGCAGAGCGCACCAGCAGGAAAGCAGAGCTTCAGACCCCGTCCTGGGGGGCTAACAACTAAGATAGGTGCCTCGCCTGCACACATCTGCACAGGCCATGTGTGCTGGAAGTGTCTCTGAGCTGGGCATCATCAGCGAGGTCTTTAAGCCGCTCCTTTGGGGGAGCGCTCACTGCAAACCCCAAGGAAGCGTCTGGGGGTGAAGCTGGGCGTCTGTGCTGCCCGAACCACCCACCGTGACACAAGCACAACGGGCAGCAGCTCCTCGGGTGAAGCCCCATCCCCGTCCCCAGGTGATGGGGGTAGGCAGCACCCGGGGGCTGTGCTCATTAGGGCTTCATGGGCATCAGCCTTGTCCAGCTCCAGCTATTTCACCCGGCTGCTCCCCCAGCTCAGTTCTTCTGAGAGCCTGGGCTGTGAGGATCTTCTCTGTGCTGTGCATCAAATGTTGCTCCAAATTCAACGTCTTTCCAGCCTACAGGCTCCATGTGAGTATCTGCAGGCTTCCCCACAGCAGGTAGGGCTAATGAAGTGGCTGTGCTGCGTGTTGTTAAATGGGCTGGGGAAGCTTCTCGGAGGTGTCTTTGTCCCCGCTGTAGCGGTGCTGTGGTTGGCAATCCCTCAGAAGCTGCTTTGGTGGCAGTTACTGCAGGACTGAGTTATGGTGTGTCCCGCACCGCTGTGCCCAGGCTGCTGCCCTGGCATTGGAGGTGTTGCGGTGCCTGGCTCTCGGTTTGGCTGTACGATGGGTTGCTGGCCTGAGGCCATGGGCAAGGCTCAGGCTGGGGGGTGACCTACTGAGGGCTGTGGGGGTTTGTCCTGGGAGAGCCCACACTTAGAGCTGCCCTCTCCAGCTGATGGAGAAGGAGCTGAAGCTGTCTGGCTGTTTCCCTGATGATTTTCCCTTTGGCGAGGGTGACTGATAACAGCGTCTCTTTGTTGGGGGGCCACAGGGAAAAGTGTTGCCTGTTGCTGGTGAGCAGCTCCTCGCTGTTGGCATTTTGGGTTGTTCTCTTGGAGAACGCGCTGTTTGGGAAAGCGCGGGGGAAACGGGGCCCCAACCGTGTGTTTTTACGGGCTCCCAGCTGTACAGCAGAAACCAGCGTCACGATCGCATCGCGCTTCAGCGTGTTTATGCTGCGTGTTGGCAAAGCCAGGTCACAATGTTTGTGCGTAAAGGTTGCCTTTTAATTAATCGCAGCAAGATGTGGCGTTTCCGCCTTCCCAGGAGCAGCGTTAGCGCTGCTGTGGCGAGTAAAAGCACAGGACCTCGATGGAGGGTCCTGACTATGATTTCATCTCTGGAGAGCACAAGGAACTTGTGTGGTTTTCTACTGCGGCAAATAACGCAGTCCTTTTGCTAAAGGATAAAAAATAACTAAAAAATTAAAACAAAAAATCTTGGAATAAATCTCCTTTAAGAAAACACTTGAGCAGAAGTAAAAAAAGCAGGGCAAAACTGGAACGAAGTGGCAGCGTTCACACGCAACGCAAAGGCTGCTAGTATCTACGTGGCACTGCGGCGCTTAACTTATGTGGTGGTTTCTTCCTCAATATGCTGTTTCTGTTTAATTGTGGCGAAACAAGCACAGATGTGAGCTCCCCAGCACCCAAAGCTCCCCGTGCCCTTTAGTGGTCTGAAAGCCTCGTTATTCATTAATTAAGTACAACTGGCCCAGCAGATGCTGTGTGATGAATGGGTGGAAGAACTGTTGCTTGGTGACTCCAAATGTTGAGGAGGGGACTTGGGGACAGCGGGGGAGCTCCTGGAGCTGGCTTGTCTCTGTTTTGTGTGCGTGTCTTGCTCCCCAGTTGTTACACAGTTCAAAACCAGCTCGGATGGAGAGGTTTATCCTTTGGCCCTTTAGCCCTACGTTAGGAAAACCCTCGTTACATCCCAGCGTAATTGCCCAGCGGAGGTGACATTTTTGATGGCGAAAGCGAATGCCCACTGGGATGGCAGGAAATAGTGGGTGAAGAGAGGAAGGAGTGCTTCCCACCCAAATATCCTGTCCCTTCCGTGTGTCTCCTCCTTTTTTCCTTCTACTGGGAGATCTGACACTTGTGCAGCAGCGCGGATCTATGGGCTGCAGTGTTTAATCCTGGTTTAAGGACCCTCCGTGCAGCTTTATCAGCTCTTGCAGGTTTTCTCCAACACTGAAGCAACTTCCAGGCTAAAGCTGGTGGGTCTGTGGATTTGGGTGGGTTTTTAACCTTCCTGAGAACAGATGCAACCAGGACACCATGTGCGAGCAGTGCTCTGCCCACGCGGGGTTATTGCCCGCGTGGTGCTCCGGCCCCTGGCTGGCCACCCGGTGTGCAGCTCTCCTTTTCAGCATCGACAGCCAAATGCAGGTTTTCCCCACCTATTTCTGCGCAGTTACCAGCAGGGCCGCTCGGTTGTGTAGATACTCGGCGTTCAAAACAGCCTCGTGATCAAGTCAAGTGGTTTCACATCTCCTGCAGATAAACCCCAAGCTGCTCTGGCCCCTGTCTTGGGTGTGGATCGTCCCTGGCTTGGGCAGTGCGGGTGGGTGCTCCTCCTGGCCGTGCCCCGGTCCTGCTCCTCTGCACCCAAAATGCTTTGAGCGTCCTGCCAGGTCTGGTCGGAGTGGGAAGTGCTGAGCCGGCGGGGTGTGAGGGGAAGACCAGGAGATGGTGGCAGCTAAAAGGGTCTGTCAGGAGGATGTCTCCAGGTGAAACAGTGACAATGTTGGCCCCTGTGTGCTTAAACCCAGATATTTCAAATACCATCTGTCCTTCTTCTCAAAATCAGTATGAGCACTGATAATCTCTGGCTGGCTAATAAATCACATCATGCAACAATGACAACAATAGCTGTGGGGAAAAAAAAAGGTAATATTAGAGTTCCCAGCCTCCAAAAGCAACACGCTGCAGAGTCAGGAAGGAGCTGAGCAAACAGAGGGCTCTGGCTGCTGTCCCCGGTGGGCCGCTGGCCACCGGCTGCGAGAGCTGGGGAAGCTGGTGGCATCCCAAGGGGCTGCAGGACCTCAGGGGCTGAGCATCTGGGGAGGTGAAATCACACCGAATACCAAGGGATGGACCTAAAAACGCTCAGCCTTGGGCGAGGGGGGTAATTCTGAGTGTGCAGGGGGTTCCAGTCGGTTCGGGTTGTAGGTGGGACTCTTCCCAGGCACTTTTTCTGCAGGCAGAAGGACTGGGCGGCAGCTGGAGCATGAGTCTCTCGTAGAAACAACCCGGTAGCAGGGGCAGTGAGAAAACTAGAGAGCTGTGACTCCAAAAGCCCTAATAAAGCTGCCTGAGGTGGCGAAGCTCCGTATCGGCACAGACTTGCTTACGCACAATCCTGCACAGAAGAAACGGCTCCTGGATGCTTACGGGAGCAGGACACAAGCGAGTGTTTGTCCTGGGAGCTTTCAGCGGCCTGGGAAGCCCCCGGGGCTGGGGACTCGGCTCCTGGGAGCAGCAGCGGGAGCGCCAGGCTCCTCGTGAGCAGAGACACCGAGGGATGCTTTGCCTCTTAATTTGCTGCTGTAACTTCTCGTTAGAATGCTGCTTTATTATTATTTTCTCCTCTCTGAAAGCTCGGTGTGGCGCCTTGCAAGCGCTGAAACTGCTGACTGGTTGTATTGGGCGGTGTGGGGCTGCGTATCGATGGCGTGTATAAAATGCGGTGTCGTAATAACCTCTTGCCATGTCTTCCTCGCAGCTGGAATGCATTTAGGAAAACAAGAGAATTAAATTAGATGCTGTCCCTCGGCGCTTGCACGCGGAGGGGTCTCTCCTCCCACTGATGTGCGGGTAGGGCGAGCAATACTGTACAACCGACACTTACGGGGGAGTTACGTTGTAGTGGGGGGCAAGGTGAAGGGGAGGACAGACTGAAAGGGGAAAAAAACAACCCACAAACCCAGTAATCCCTCCTTTTAATTTCAGAAGGGGATTTAGGGGTAGTAATGTTGGAATCCCACCAGGACACCTGGCTAGCGCACACACCCTCTGGCTGCGGAAAATAAACCGTGGGATTTCTACGGCCGAAGGATCCAACCCATCCTGTTAGCCGTGGGCTGGGAGGTTGAGCTCGGAGAAGCCGGAGCAGTAATCTGCCTGCTGATGACCTGCAGTCTGATGCATGTGTTTTTTTCAGCAGAAAAAGAGCCCGCACCAGGGTGCTGTTGATGTGCCAAAAAAAAAAAAAGCTGCAGTTCTGTGGAATACCCTGTTATTCCCGAATTTCGTAAGAGATCCTGGTCCTCGGCTCAGCCGGGCAGGCAGTTGGGAGCCAATGCAGGGAGGGCTCGGCTCCTCTCCGTCCTCGAGCATGCTCCTGCAGCGGTGGCCAGGGGGAATCGCAGTGCGCTGGGGGGTGCCTAAGGAAAGGAAAATGGGGCTGTTTCATCTGCTCCTGCAGTTCTGGGCCTGGAATACAAACCAGTGCAAGATAAGTGCTAATTGTGAAAGCACGGGGAAGTTTTGTGTGTTGTGTTCCCCCCCCGCCCCAAGTTGTGTGTCTGCTCTTTGCGGGCAGCTCACTGCAAGGGCAAAACATGGTGAGCAAATGTTTTTGGCATACTCTGATGCTTTTTTTTTCCCCATAGCTTGGGATTCTCCCCTGTCAGTAGTGAATGCTGGAAGGGATCTCCATTTTAGCTTGTTCTGCTTGGTGGCTGCACGTTCGCCTGCCACCAGCACCCCCTGCAAGTGAATAAAGGTTATTAAATACTCATGACGAGGGCTGTGGAGCGCTGATACAGGTACTGGGAATTCAGACAGTGTCGGCTCTTCAGAGCCTGCAGCAGCTTTTGTGCAACACTGGGCCTGTATTTAAAAAAGAAAGGTAAAAATCTAAAAACCCCTCTCCCCAACTCCACAAAGCACCCTGGGCAGAAGTGAGATAAGTGAGGACATGGCCGTGGCTCCTGCCTGCTGCAGGACCATGGGCTGAGCATCCCCTAGCCCTAATTTTGGCCAGCATTTTTCCCTCTCTGCGGCTGTTCTACCCCATCCAGCCGCTCTCATGTGGAGCGAACAGCCACAGCCCCGCTGCTCCTGCTCCCCACACCATGCAGCGGCATGAGGTCGTGGTACTTGATAGCGATGCTGCTTTGACAGCGTTATGCTGCATTTCAAAATAAGAGGCGAAGCATCGCTCTGCTTAGAAAGCATTGGGCACTCCTGCGTTTGCATTGGTCTCCAAGTGCCTCAGAGCTGGGGTGGGGGAGGAATGGTTTCGCTGAAGTTTTTATGAAGTTTTTGCTTTTTTCTTTTTCCCCCTGTCCCTTGGAATTGCGAAACTTCAGCAGAACTTAAGATCACAGGCTCAAAGCTGAGGTTTTCCTTGGTAAACAAAAGCTACTTCCAAAGCAGTTATTCTCCAGTATAATGAGGAAAATGTTGCACGAGGGAAATACTGTACGAGTACGGGAGGAGACGAGAGAAGCAGGGGCATACCCGAGCTGCTAGCCGTACTGACGTCTGGCGAGGCGCTCAGTGCGTGCCCACCACTCTGCTGCATCGCCGCCTCGGAAGCGCTGTAAAAATGAGTAACGTGTGTTGACCAGGAGCTGCGGCAGTGATGCTGTGTTCCCACACCTACGGATGTGGGGCAGCATCTTCTCTGATAACCCTGCCTAAAACCCCAGCACACTGAGCGCTGGCCTCATCGGGTCTAGTTATCGCTAGACTAGAATTACTCATTTTGTTGCAATTAGCTTTCTCCAGCGTGGGTTTGACACCTCTCCTGCGCTGGTGGATGTCCCAGCACTGATAGTCTGGAGCTGGGCTTGCCGATGGCTGCAGCGAGCCCTCAGCGATGAGCCGAGCAGGAGGGTGGAGGTGGGCCGGTGAGCCAGTTGCTGCCTGTCTAAATATTGGATTAACACAGCAATAAAGTATTGCGCCACTTCACTCAGATAAGATGCGAGGACTTGTTTCCCCTTTATGGTTCAGCAGGTTTCTTGCTTATTACGTAGGAACGTCAAGCCGTGGGAACCACCTTTGCCGAGCCCGGGTGGCAAGCGGTGCGGAGAAGTCGTGAAGGTGCCGTTAGCTTCAGCTTTTAGTTTTGCTGTTGCAGTGGGAAGGGGAAGAAACTGGGCCTGCAAACAACACTGGAGATGAATGCTGGAGTGTGTTGCAGGTTGGGCTGCCCTCACCATCGTGGGCTGAGCGAGGACTGTTGCACACCACCAGTTGTGCCCCCTTTCACCTAGAACTGGGAGCAGGGAGTGCAAGGTGGTTGCCCATACTCTGTCCTCTTCCTTTGGTGCCAGAGGGGGAATCCCAAGGGAAGCACCACCATCCTTGCCCTCGGGGATCCAGCCCCTGCTGTAGGTGATCCCACCCATGGGGGCAGTCAGTCCAGGGTGGAGGTCTGGGGGTATTCATTGACTTCTGGAAGCTCTCACTGATGTTTCGGGTGGTCACGCACATGCACAAACAAAGATGTCCCCAAATGTCTACGGCTTCCTTTCTGGAGCAGAGCCGTGGGAGTGGTGGGCTTGTTTTATTAAATATTAATTTCCTCCCTTTCCAGACTGTTTGCTTGTAATGCACAATTTCCTGCTGCTTTCCCTCACCCTCCTGTTGGAGTTTCTGCGTTTGAGGCTTTCCCCCCACGCTTCCTGGCTGAGGTTTGCTGCCTGGCAGCCCCAGGCATGAAACATGGGGATGGGAAAGAATTCGGGTGGCACAGACGGGCTGAGATGGGGTATTGGCTCACCGTGGCACTGCAACCTAAACACCAACTTCTTGCTGCTGAGCTAAGCGTGATTTACATGTAATTCCCACACCCTGTGCACCCGGGAGGGACAGGGCTGACTCAGTGGGGTGGGCGCTGGCAGCACCATCCCTCCACCTCCAACACACCCAGCTGGGTGGTTTCTTATTTTTCTATTTTTTTTCTGTGCTGTCCCAGCCCAGCTGCATTGAATTGCTTTTTCTCTCCCCCACTACCTCCTGCTGATGCATTTGCTCACACGAAGGAGATGGGTTTGGAGGCAGTGGAAACCTGCCTGAGGGAAATGTGAAGGAAAAGGCAGGGCTGTAAACAAACCGGGGGCTTGGGGAGGGGTGGGTGTTGTCCTGCCTGGGCAGCAATAGCTGGAAGGAAAAGGGAGGGTGGGAATCCTCGGAGGGAGTGAGCGGCTCCTCCAGATGCTCCCCGACTCACAGGAGCATGAGCTGGGGCTCTGTTGGGTGGCATGGGGTGTGTTTGCTGCTTCCTCCTTCCTTTATGGCCTGGGGAGTGGGTTTCAAAAAACTATATAGCCCTGATGGCCGGGAACTGACCGGGGATGTGGCATGACCAGGTCACAAAACCGAACCTGCAGTGCTGGAAGGAGGATAGTTAATTCCTTGTTTTCAAAAAAGTTGCTGTTCTTCTAATGTTTTTGCAAGCAGATCAGTCTTCTGCGCACCTTCTGTCCCCAGAAAGGTTAGAATTTGTATGACACAGACTGGATCTTGGGTTGTTTGTGTGCACTTTCCCCTCTGGGGCTGCTGCAGCGGGACTGGGTTTGAGCTAACTCTGGCCACTGACCTCTGGACTCTGTTTTAGGCGACTGCTTTAGAGGAAGCTCAAGGTGCTGTAAGAACAGTCAAATCTGCTGCTGACCAAAGAGGCTGCAATGTCCTGCCAGCGCTCTTCGGGCAGAGGGAACGGTGACCCCATAGAAAAAGGTGGGGGGGGGTTACAAAATGTTGTCACTAACTGGACAGTCTGGGGCTGCTGATGCACCACCAGCAGCGCGAAGAGGCTGACAGCCCCCCGCTATGGGATGCGGTGTCCCCAGCCCCTTTTCTCATCTGCTGCCGAGGAGAGGTCCCGTCAGGGGATGCGTTAAGAAGGCAGATGAGCCTACAGCTCAAATGTGTGGGGCTTTTTTTTTTTAAGACACTTGGCAGACAAGTGTCTTGCAGCAGATGAAAACATTGAGGTCATCCCCCTGGGGACCCCATGCAGAAGGAGCTGATCGGAGCAATGTGTGGACTGCTCTCGCCGAGAGCTTTGCAGTTCCTGTCTTCCAGAACTTTTTGAGGCTGTTTCTGTAGTTATACCCAGCAAATGCTCCCTGTCAGAAGAGGAGGATGAGGATGGACAGACCTCCCAGGAGCAGCAGGTGCCTTTGGTTTGCCAATGGGTGCAGTAAAAGCAGCACTTTCCCTTCCAGTGACATGAGAGCAACCCCAAGAAAAATCTGTTTTCTTTTACGCTAATGAAGTTTGTCACTCGGAGACGAAAGAAATTGGATATTTATAGCTGACAGGCAGCATGAGGAGCTGAAAGAAAGATTAGCCCAACTCGCTTTCTGCTTCCCCGCTGTGAGCGTGGATGCTGGCTCTGGGCATCTCTTCCACGGTACCTATCACTGGGAATAGCGTGGGCTGGAGGTGGTGGAGTCACCGTCCCTGTGGGTGTTTAAGGACAGGTTGGATGTGGTACTTAGGGACGTGGTTTAGTGGTTAATAGGTGGTGGGGGGACACCTGGATGATCCTTGAGGTCTCTTCCAACCTTAATGATTCTATGATTCTTCCTTTTTTTTCTTCCTCCCCCCCTCCATTTCTCAGCAAATCCAGAATTACTTTCTGGGAGAGAACACTGATTTTGTGCCTGGGGCCACACGCTTTTGCAGAGCACGCCTCTGAGTTTTGGTTGAGCTTCACATGTGCAATCTCTTAGCAAGAAGCTGCATCGGGTTTTTGCAGGGAGCTCAGCAGAAGTTACGGCTGTGTCAGGAGCCAGCTGGTGAGCGTTGCTGGAGCTTTATTTCTGGTGTCATCAATGCTGGCTGAATCCAGTATAAACAAGTGAGTTATCTTTAGCTACCATTATTCAATATAAGCCTCATACTATAACCATATACAAACAAAGTCAAGGGGATGCTGAAGATAAGCCCTGGTCCTGCGAGTTGGTCCCCGTTTTTTGGTGGCTTTGTTTTCTAAGGCACAGGGTTCAGCTGGAAGTCGTGCTTAAGACGTGCAAGAAGTGGCTGGCGCCTCATTCCGGAGAGCCTGGATACCGGCAGGGCTCTGGGTTTGAACTCTGAAGGAAGGTTTGGATCCCAAGTTCTGCAAATGCACTGGAATATCCATGCCCTTCATTCCTCCCATTTCCAGCTTGCATTCCCTGGGGTTCGGGCCTCAGAAGCTGCGAAAGCTGCTCCTAGGTGTCCTTTTTCACCGGGGATGTGTGATGCTGTAGCTCCTGGTGCAAGGAAATCTTGGTCGTTCCCTGCCCTGCAGTATGCAGAGCTGGGTCCCATTCTGACCCCCTTCTCAAATGCATAGAAATCCCCAAACTAGTCCTTTACCTGCTGACTGTTCGCTCACAGGGGAAATATTGCACTTAGCCGCAGGCAAGCAACAAACCGCAAACATCTTGTGAAGTGGGAAAGAAAAGTCTGTTCCCACCCAGGCCAAAACAAGTAAATAAATGTGTAAATATTTCCCCTACTTCTCAGTCCCTGGAACCGCATGACGCTTCAGCTTTCGCTTTCAAAACGCCCGAAGCTTCTAGTCCCTTTGGTTGTGGAGGAATGCTCAGAAACCTACCCCGTCCTTGCATTTGAAACCCCAAAAGCAAATAAAGCAGAGCTAAAAAAAAATAAATTCCAAAATGCTGTTGGTATGATCCTGAGTCAGTTTTGAGCAGAAGCCTGGCTGTGACTCACGCGGCTCCTGAACGTGCGGGTGATGTCCCCTGGGCAGGGGCTGGCCCCTTGTCTCCCAGACCTGGGGGGAGCATGTCCCCATGCTGTCACCTCTTTAGGAGTAATACCTGGGCTGGGGACTTTTCACTTGAGTGGTTTTAAGCGAAACCCATGCATGGCCGGGCCCCTTAGGAGGTGTTGCGGTGGATGTGGAGCCGGCCGGGGCGTTTGTGCTGCAGCCAAGGCAGACGTGCCCTCTTCTGGCTGAGCTTCAGAGGCTGTCGAGTCTCGCTGAGCCTGGGATCGCTAACGAGAGGCGCTGCGGGGATTGCAGGATCAGGGCCTTAAGCGTGCATCCTGTGTCATTTTGGGAGCTGGTGGAAGTACAGAAGTCCTGGAGAGTTTCCGTTCTGAGGGAAAAAGACTTGCCTTTCACCCACATTATTATTTGTTTTTAAGCTGGCGCAATGACCGTGCGCAGGCTCCCCTCGAGCCCTCCAGAGGTGTGTTTGGCCAGTGGTTTTCATAGCCTGCGGTAGAGGGATTGAAAGAAAACCCCATGTAAAGCAGGAGGGAAGCAAACCCCTTGTGCTGTTACAAGCTGTTGTTTACCTTAGTGATGATGACATGGTTTGGGAGGGGATGAAAACAAAAAAAACCCCCCTTTTTTGCATGGAAAACAAACACTTGGAGTCATATTCCTGAGTACAGCTTGGGAGAGCTGCTGTGAGCCGGTGGAATACCTAGAGCAATTCCAACGTGGCTGTCATTTTCCATACACTCAAGTTGGTCCAAGTTTTCTTTCCTTTGTGGGTTTTTTTTCATTTAACTCTTTTACCGCTTACAACTCGTATTTACCCACGGAAACGGGGCTGCTGAGCATTTCAATGGCAGGAAGGCAGGAGCTTCCAAGCCCCGCGTGGCATCGCTGTCTGCCGAAAGGTCAGACCTCCGCATCCGTCTTATTATTGTGCCGCTCGCGGTGCTGGCGGTGGGATCCTGAGGTGCTTCCTTACATTTAAATAGGATTGGAGGAGTAATCGCTTCTGAGCTGGGCTGCCTCCCCATCACCACCACCCTCAGCTACAAAAATGATGTAGGGCTCAGAAAAAGGGCATTGCTAGAGCTGGAGCACCTTGTGCTAAGCTACTGCTGCAGGGCAAGCCAGCAGCTAGGAAATCCACGTGTTCTAGGGAAGAAACAAACACACGTATCTCAAATCACCAGGAAAAGGTCAAGCAAGGTTTTATTTTCTTGCTCTGACTCCAGGCAGAAGCAAATCCCACTTCATTTGAAGGGCTGCTGGGATCTCGGGTCTTCCTTGGGCAAGTGCTGGTATCAGAAGCCCTTTGCTTGGCATCGGTGTTGATTTCTGTGTGAATAAAGCCCAGGTCCTGACCCCGGCGTGCTTTGAGTCGCCGAAATGGTCTGGGCTCGTGCTAAGTGGCGAGCTGGAGAGCAAGCGAGTGGGTGTGCCTAAACCTGCTCCCAGGCTGGGGATCGGGCTTGTAGGGACAGTGTTGCGGCTCGGGCAGGAGGAAGGCCTCCAGATGCAGGAGGTGGCACAGAAAATGTCACTAAATCTTCCTGTAATAGTCGGTGACACAGAATGGATTCCATCCAGAGGTCACCACCGCTGAGGCAGAAACTTTAGCTCTCTTTGGATAGGGTCCATAATTAACTTGCTCTGCCACTGCGTTTCCATATCAGACTAATAACCAGTGACCCACGGCGCAGGGCGCCCCTTCCCTCTGCCCAGCTCCTTGCCCCGCAGGAGGCGGTGGGAGGTGGAACGTGTGGCCGGGATGGGTCTGTGTGATGGCAGCCGTCTCTAGCCGACGGCAGCTCGCAGGTGGCTAGTGACTCATCTGCAGTATTAATCAGTCTGGTAAAGCAATTAATAATTAGCTGTGGTCCCCCCTGCTGTAGTGCGTGAGGGTTAACTGAGTAAAAGGGCACTGCTTGCAGCAAGACATGGGTATGTGAATAAAAAGCCTGCGTTGCCCCAAATTGAGGCACAGGCTAACAGTGTTTGGGGATCAGGTCCCTGGCCTTAAGCCTGACCTAACTTGCCAGATCTGCCAAGCTCAGCTTTAAACCACCACTGAGGGTTTACTCGGTGGGACGGCTTTGGGAAAGCAAGGGTCACACTGCCTCCTGATAGCACGCTGCCTTTTTCCCTCCGTGGACAAGGTGAAATCTCTTCCTGCCGCCCCCCACTGCAGCGCTGGTGGTGCGGCATTAGCAGGGGAGGGCAGAGGCAAGGGCTGGCCCCCCGTCGGGATTTTTCAGGAAAGCGAGGAGCTCCGCAGTACAATGCATTGTTTCCTGCAGGGAGGGACCCTGCAATACAGGAAAACATCAGCAGTTTTCTGCAGTCATTGCTCGGGTGCTGGGTGAGCCCGTGCTGTCCTGCCTCCCTGGTCACTGCCAGGACCCGCTGGGCTGCACCCCACGGGCACCTCGGGGCGGGCAGGAAGGGTGTTACAAGGGTGTTCTGCCTTTGTTAGAACAAAGCCTATTGCAACTGGTTTTTAAATTATTAAGCGAGACTAGATTATTTTTTGCTCGAATTGAGCTACTGTTGATACTCGTAGCACAGCACCCTGCATCCCCGCCGAGCTCAGACGTGGCTGCACCCTACGTGAGCGTGCAGGTACCTAGCGCACCCGAGGCTGGCCTTGCTGTACGCGGGTGCTGAAGGGAGCCTTGTTTATAATTCTTAGCCGCCAGGATAAGAACTTCATCAATCAAAGATGGGGATGTGGTGATTGTTCGTAATGTGGGCTATAAAGATAAGAGCTGGAAAAGTTGTGCAAAACGTGCCCCGACTGTCCTCCAGGCAGCCAGAGAACATGTACCCTTCATCCGGTGGCTGCGTTCCTCCCTCCTTATCGGTGAGCAGCAGGAGCCGGGCGCTGGTGCCAGGGGATGTGCTGGCTGCCTGGGTTTAGGTGTCTGAGCTGAAACATGACCGCTTCAGTAATAAAAAAAAGTAAATCAAGTAAATACAAAGTGCCTAGCTCCTTGTCTGGTGCTGCTCTGCGCTGGGGAGGAAGAAGCACTGGGCTCCAGGGTGCGTCTCAGCTGGAGGAAAACTTCCCCTTGACTCCAGACCTGGCTCCGGGTTTTTGGTTTGTTTTTTTTCACCCCCTGTACTGAACTGCCAAAAGCGGTGAAGAAAATGCTTACTCAGGGGTTTAAAACAAAGGCTCTTTATCTCTTTTACAGCACTATTTATTTGCGTCCCTATAAGCACGCTCCTCCCCTGCGCTATGATAAACATGTGTCTTATAGGCATCCGCTGCTGGATTTGCTTACCGCGGGGACGGCTGATTAACGGAGCCGGGGGCTGAGGTCACTGGTATTTTGGGGCTCTGATGCACTTACATCCTGAGACCGCTGGCACCAGGCGAATAATGTAAGCAGTGACAAGTAAGATGCGCTGGGCTCCAGTCTCCATCTCCAGAGACGCCACAATGTTGTTATCATTTCCAAATCATTTGCTCGTCTTCTCAGGAGGGCTCGGATAGCCACAGGACGGGGACATGTCCCATCTCGGATTTGGGAAGGGGAAACCACTGGCCGCTACTGGCGGAGCCGCTGGGATGAGGGCTGTACCCAGATCCTCTGGAGGCCGCATCCTGCTAACAGCACCGTGTGGAGGCAGCTAGTCCCATGGCGTGGAGGGGGGATGCTCACCCATTCCAAAGCTTAATGTTTCCCTGTATTTCAGTGGTTTATCAACAGGTGAAAGCGGTGTGCGTGCGCCTTGCCATAGCTGCAGCAGGTACGCGATTGCGTTGTTAGCTGGTTAAATAACGGCCAACCTCACCGAACTCTTGTGATTACAATTTGTTTGAGATGAGTAGGAAAGCTGGTGGCTGTCCCAGGCGTGCCCCCTCCCGCAGTATTTCTCCTCCGTTTCACCCTTCCCAGGAGCCAGGCTGGCTGTGGGTGCTTTCCGAGCACCCACGTGTATTTTGGTGATGGACGGCATGGCCCATCCCGCCGTGGGAAGAGCCCTGCAGATAAGCATCTGGATCCTGCAATTGTTATCCAAAAAGGAGCAGAGGGAGGAGAAAGGTGGGGAGGAACAAGGGATGGATGGGTCCCGGGAGCCTCGGGGGTGCGGGAGGAAAACTCCTGGCGGTGCCACGGTGCCTCGTCCCTCCCGGACACCTGCGCGGCCTGGCCTGATCCGAACCCATCTGGAGGCAAGTGCAGCCTTTCCACTGACCTCACTGGGGAAACATTCCCTCCCCGTTTCTGCAGGAAGGAAAGGACTGAGGAATGAAAGCTAGACAGGCAGAAGGCTTTAAGGGAAAACGCGTGCCCTCAGCTGTGGCAAAACGTGATGAACCTGTGCCCAAAATCTCAGCCTGTTCCCAAAGCCCTCTTGGGATTTCCTCACAAGCCCGCACCCCCTTCTCTCACTGCCGAGGCCCTGCAAGGGCTCCTACTGAGGGGGGCTGCCGCCCGGCCGGCTGCCCTGGGCTCTGGGAGGCCTGAGGGTCAGCACCCCTGAATTAAACCTTCAAATTCCTCTTTTTCCCTCCCCTACGGCTGCCCTTTGGGACCAAGCGAAAGCGCCGTGCCAAGGCTGGGCTTCCGTTAACCCCTGCCGCCGCAGCTGATTCATTTCTGTCCAACAGCTCATTCCGGGTGGTTTGGCGTGGTTTTCCGAAAACCCTCGTGAAATGCTGGAAAAGCCTCGTCAGGCAGCTCTGCTTATCGATATTGCAACACGGCGACAGGACAGCGGGACCTGGGGGGCCCTTACAGCAGGCAGAAATAGGAACCCCCCGATTATTCTTAAGGGCGTGCGTCTGTGCCAGCGGGGAAGCGGGTTGCGCTGCACGCGCACCGTAAGGCAGGCACGTAAAATTCCTTATTTATCGTTTTTACTATTAGTGGATGGCACAAGACCAGCAGAGTGAGGGTGTAACGCTGCTCCTGGTGACAGCCCGCTTTACCCAAGTAGCGAAGTCAGTATCGGAGCCCCCTCCGACCCACAAACTCCCTTCTAGGCTACGATATATTTTGCCTGCTTTTTAATAACCTCTTACGATACCATCTGCATGTCCTCTGAGAAAGAGAGGTTTTTAATGTAAGACAGTACTCCTTCATTTTTTCTCGGCAAATTCCCATCTTGGCTCATCAGAGCAGATTCCTGCAGCCCCCGGTCTATGTACAAAAGCCACAAATCACTGGATGCGTCGCAACGCTGCAGGCTGACTCTCGGCTATCATCTTGCTCGTACGTGTGTCTCGAAGTTCGCAGCATTCGGGGCTGACCTCCTGTGTAACTCGGGCTATAAATTTCACCCAGCGGTTTTGGCGCTGAGCAAGAGTAATGTGTGTTTGAACTCTCACCTAGCTTTAAAAAGGCATTTGGTCTTGATTAAAATACCGTGAAGGTGGAGAACCCACCACGTCCCCGGACTGTCTGTCTCGGGGTGAAACAGCCGCAGCTCCAGTAAGGGGGAGAAAAGGAATGAGTGTTTTATTTCTGTGCGATCAATCTGTGCACATCGACCCCAGCATCTACCTCCAGATGTTCCAGCTGCAGCCCCTTACTGAAAACTCCAGCACACGTATTTGGGGATAGGCAGTGCTACACAACGGCCCAAATCCTGCCCAAGCCTTTTGTTGCTGGCACGAAGCAACTCCCTGTTTTGCTGGTAGGGCACGCAGCTTCTCTCTTTGTGTCACTCACCCCCTGCATGTATTACAGCCACAAACTTGGAAGTGAGGAATGCTGAAGCTTTGCTGTGTCCTCCAAATTTAAGTCATAAGTCGTTGGCGGCAGTCTGGTGTGTGTGGTGTGTGCAGCTTCGGTTGCGTGGCCAGGCTGTGAGCTCAGGGTCCCGGAGAGCAGAAATGCTGTGTCGGTGCTGTGCCATCCCTACGCCATCCCTTCCTTCAGGGCTCTGTGGGATCCTGCCCCTGTGAGCACTTTCCATGGAAACTAGGTGGAAAGCATCCTGAAAAGGTGCTTTTTGCTTTTTTTTTTTTTCCCTCTGATGCACTTGCCCTGGGTTGTTATCCCTCCCTTCCTTGCAGGATGACCGGGATATCCTTCACTTATCTAGGACTCCTGGGCCTGTGCAACCCTTCTCATGCCCCACAGCTGAACTGTCCATGAAGCACTGAGCAACCTCCGTGGCTCTCGGTGCCAAAGGGGAGGGAGCAAACCCCCCTCATCCTGCAGCCTCGTGAGAACAGGCTCTCTGGTATGAATCGGGAGCGGCTGAGATCACGCTGGAAAAATACATGTTTGGTCCTTGCTCTGTTGCCATGGCAATGTGCTCTTGGTTTACATCAGCAGAGCTGGATGGGGTCATCCGTGGTTTGCCTGCCCAAGAAGCTCCTGTCTTCTCCAGCCTTCAGCCCTAGCCAGACCAGCGTAAATCGGTGACAACCTGGATGCTGAGGGCTGGCAGCAAGGACGAGGGCGTGCCTCTCCTCTTCTTGCCTCACCTCTCATGGGAAGGCTCTTCTGCGCCTTGCACCTCTCTGCCTCCTCATCCCCTTTTCCGCTGCTTCCACCTCTGTCAGCATTCGCTGCTTCTCTCGGCTCGCTGGCTGAGGACACCAGCACAGACCAGTGCTCAGGGTGTGTGTTGCACTGGGAATCTGCAGAGCCCCTTGTGAGGTGCCCGAGGCAAATGCACCCCTTCCTGGTGCACGCTCGTGCCTTTAGAGGGGTGAAAACATGCCCCAGAAACATAGGGAGCAGCGAGCAACGGGGGGCACCTGCTCCATCTGGGGCTGCTCTCTAGCTGTCCTTTTTGGTCACGCAAGATCCCAAGATAACGCTAAAAAAAAACAAAGTTATTTTTGGATATCTGTGAAAATGGCTTTAAACTGGCAAAGGGGATGGGAAAAACCAGCAAAATAAGGATGTGCTCCAGTCTTCCTTTCAAGCATCCCAACCATCCCGGGGAGGGAACGTCAGAGGAGCTGCCCCAGCCTGGGGTGCCGGCCGCAGGGGTGGGATCTGTCGGACACCCCCTTGCTTCCCACCCCAGGTGGGTCTGCAGAGGCACCGCCATGGCAGGGCAGACTCGGAGCAGCCAGTGGTGCTTTTAAGGAAAAGCTTTTCCATCTTTGAGTAGCGTGGAGGGGATTAGAGGGAGCAGCCCCTTTCCTTCAGGGAAACGGTGTGAACATACAAACTTCAACATCTGCAAACATTTCAAATTCGGGACAGCTTGAAAGGATTACAGAAAATCGGTGAACAGGGGGTCCCCCACGAGGGCATTCGAGGCGATGTGATTGCCTTGCTCCGTCACAGCGTGCGTGCTGCCTTCGTCATCCCAGCCTGGCTGACTTTCCGCTTACTAAGAGGTTAAACACGGCATTTGTAGTGCATGAGTCCGCGTGTGTCATGGGTGGGAAGCCCCCAAATGGTATCTCTTGTCTAGCAGAGCTGATCCGGCGGGAGGGTGGGCGGTTCAGCGCAGTCAAACGCATCGGTTATTTCCAAGCACAAAGGGCTGCCCGCCAGCCCACGACCATCCAGCTGAGATGATGTGTCTCTATTTTTACAAAACCTAGATAAGCAGAGCCATTGTGCACAGCTGCCGGGTTCCGGGTGGGCAGCCCATTTGGAAGGAGAGCAGATTTCACGCTGATGTCACGTTAGTCCCCAGGCACATGCGTCTTGGCACCTCAGCTGCGCTTTTGGGGCAAGCAGCACGTTTGTGAAGGGAAGAAGGGTCCTGCTGGGGCGGGGCGCCCACTTGCATGAACCCCCCAAGCCGCTGTGGCTCAAACAGCAGCCCTGGCTGAGCACCACGCTTTGGGCGGGATGCCCCAGCCTAGGAAAGCGCTTCCCTGAAGCACGCCGGGAGCGTTTCAGAGGTGAGCGCTCGCTTGGCTCTTTCCAAGCATTTCGCAGGTGCGAGGCCATAGGGGAGGCTTGAGGCAAGGCGTGGAGATCTTCCAGCCTCTTGGCTTTAGTGTTCCGGTTTGTGTTTCCCAGCAGAATAACCCGAGTGACTTTTTCAGCTCCATTTGGAAAGTTCATAGGAGCGGAGCGTGCCAAGCCATCTTCCTCCGCTCCATCCTTGCAGGGAAGTAGACGCCCAGCTGCTCGACATCATGGTGCAGGTGCTGCACCCTGTCCTTTAACTAAAAGGATGAGGTTACCGCTGTGTTCTGCGTAGAAGCAAAGATGGGATCTTCCTTCCCACATGCTAATGTTTTCTACTGGAACAAAACTCCCGTCCTGATCCTCACGGATCAAGCCGGGCAGCGACTGGTGACTCTGTGCACCTTGTCCTGCTGCCAGCAGGTCCCTCTGGGGCTGGTAAGCACCAGAAAAAGGTAGGGAACGTTAGTGCAGTCCCACACTTGGCATTTACAGACGTGAGATTTCTGCACTTACAAATGGCTGTTTGCTCATATCTCGGTTCTAGGTGTGTGTCTTGAACTCCCAACCTCTTGCTCTGGAGAGGAAAGTGCTGTTTGTGGAGCCACACTCACACGGACCCGCTCATAAACTTTTCCATAACCTCTGCTGGCAAGTGAGCCGTTGCCTCGGAACGCTTTAAATGTCAAGTTGCGCATCTGTCGGGTCTCCTGGCAGCACGGGGTGAGGAAAGGTCCGCTGTGTTCAGAGGCAGCTGGCCTGCTCCTCTGCCCTGACCTGAGGGATCCATGCAGGCGAGATGGACTTAAAAATGAAAAGCTGATGTTGAGGGAGCTTTAAATGATGCGCCCAAGACCGTAAAGTCTTTGACAGAGTAGGAAAAGCATCTGGTATGCTCTAAGTGCAGCTCCTCTGCTCCCAGAGCACCTCCGCGCTGTGTGTGTTTAGGCGGTGCAGACCACCATGGTGACAGTTTCCAGAGAGGAACCAGGTGATGTGGAGAGAATATTTTGGTCCGTAAGGAAACTGATGTGTAATTACTGCGGACAGTAAGCAGTTAAAGTCTAGAGATGGTCGGACCTCTGGGGCTGTGAACAAATGCAGAAAGAATCTGGGGGAACAGTCACTTTTGGTGGCCTTCCGTGGTGTCTGAATTTCCTCTGCCTTACTGTGCCACCAGTACGTGCTGAGGAGGAACTTCTCGGCCTTTGAACGTGCTGTGACGAGCTGCACCCTCGCGGGTCTCTGGCTGAGCTGCAATAACTTGTGAGATTAGCTTAAAAAGTAGTCTTGGACTTTCTCACTTCCTTTTGGCTTTGGAGCCTTGTTAAGGCATTTAGGTTTCTGCCAGAATTTTCTCTGGCACTTTAAGGATACAGCCTATATTTTTTTTTATTTTTTTTAAGGATGGGTTTTTCATGTCTTCATGTGTATGAAAGGCAGTGCTTTACAAACAGACTCGTTGTAATTTTGGGATGTTCTTCAGTCACCCAAAGCAAGCCTGGGCTTGACTGAGGTGTGTCCCAAGCAGTCCCACCGCTGGTTGCAGAGCTCTGTGCCGTCCCAACTGCGGCCAGACCAGCACCATTCCTGGGAGTGAGGAAACACGGGACGCTCAGGTCAGCTTTTGATGAGGAAAGCATCGGGGCCGCGGCCAGACCTGCCCGGGGCGGTGCAGGAAGGCTGCAGTGTGGCTGGCACGCACGGCCAGTGCACCCTGCCCTTCCTCCCGCCCCAGCTGTCTCGCACAAATGCGCTCGCCCTGCTGCCTCTTTGCTGGGGTGCCCCAAAACTGGAGGCGGACAGCTGACCTCAGAGCCGAGCCCCCCGGTAAAACTGAGGTTAGCAGAATTGCTGGGTCCTCTGTAACAAAGCATGTTAATTGTTTTCTCTGCTTTCCTCGAGATCTACTGCAGAGTGGCCAGGAATATAAATAAAATACCCCAAAAGAGGCTCGGCTCACACAGAGCAGCGGGGCTGCAGCTTGCAGCGCTGCCCTGAGCCGTCAGAGAGGCTGCGGTGGGGACTGCTCACTCCTGCCAGGCTTCCACCCGTGGGAACCCACGTCTTCTCCTGGGAAGCCTGTAGCAGCCTGATGAGACCACACAAGGCTGGAGCCGAGGCATTCCCCTTCACTGGAGCTTAAAATCATCCCATAGCAACAGCGATATGAGTTTGGAAACCTTGCGTTCATTGTTTTATCTTCAATAAGTGAAACTTCTCTGGGGTCGGCAGCATTAGTCAGGCACGGGGTGGGTGGAGAGAAGACAGCCTAGCAACTGAGCAGCACGCCAGCGGGACTTGTGTCACCTCCCTTGTCTTTCGGTAGCACGCGAGCCATCAGGCATCCCTCTTTGAAACGATCTGACTCTGTAGCGTATTACTGCGAGTGGTGACAGCCTTTAATTGCTTCAGAGATGCGGCCAAGCCCTTGCCATGCTGCAGCGCTTTTGCAGCTCGGCTGTTGATGGGGGAAGATGGCTGTTTCCTCTCCTTCCTCGCCCGTTGTGGTTTTGAAAGGCTCGTCCCCCTTGGCTGTGCTCCGTGTAAGAGCAGTTGGGGTGCTTTGGCACATCCATAATGAAAATCATTACGCTAGCAGTAGGCACCTGGCGCTGACAAACGCTTTGCAGACATGACCTAATTAATCTTCATTATATTTCAGCGTGATAGGTGAAAATTTTCTTCCTCTCCATGAAAGCGTGCTGTTTAACGCGCTTGGAGAGCCTCCTGGAAGAAAAGCAGCACGGCTCCAGGAGAGGCTCATCGGTCGTGGCAGGCCAGCTCTTCGGCTGCTGGAAATCCTCACGACCCCGTGCGTTCTTCTGAAGCTGAGTGCTCTGACAACTACTGAGCTGTGAAAATAGATAACCCAAAAGGGCACTTGCCTTTTTTATCCCTTTCTGGACACTGCCGGGGACCCAGTTTCTCTGCCAGTGTGATGCCTTTCCAAAAAAAAAAAGGAAGTTTTGATGTAAATAGGTGTCCCTTGTCAGGCCCGCGTTGTTCTGCAAGCCAGCGCAAAATGTCTTTTTCCCCTCCAACGGTTTCCTTATGTCATGGAGCTTCTGCAGAAACTGGTAACTGAAGCTGATTTATAAAGATTCTTAATGTAATTTTTACCATTTTCTAACCACGAGATAATTGCGCTCTCCAGGACTGCACAGCAATTAAAAATGCATTTTTCTAAAGAGGCACGACTGCTTACAGAGCCTACTATTACGTCAGAACCCTTTATCGCTGACGTGGCTCCAGCGTGAAGGTGGAGAGAAGCATTAGAAAGACAACACGTGCCTAGTTGTATTAACCAAAAGCCCCTGCATTTGCCCTGTTTCTGAGGGCACTTAGAAATAAATCAAACTGAAACAAGCCGAGGTTTTTGCATGCTTTTTGGTGGCGCGGCACGGGGGCTGCAGCTCGTTATAACCTTCAGCGTGTTCATTTTGCTGCGTGAGTTTATACAAACGGTGTGTTCGCTGAGCGACGGGGCTGCCCGAAGGAGGGAGAGGATCGGCCTGGCCCAGGATGATGAGAGCGAGTGCTGGCTTTTGCTTTATTTCACAGCTTCTGGCAGGGAGTTTTATTTTCACCATTTTGAGAGCAATAACAGAGAAATCAAGCAAACCACAGCTCTGAGGTGCCATGCACGTTCGCAAAATAAAACCAAAGAGAAACCTCAGCCCAACACAAGCCGGTATTGCTCCGTCTCGCCTCACCACCGCTGTGATCTATCCGCCTTCCCCCGCACCTAGTGAAAAAGGCAGGAGTTTCCGAGCCGCGAGTGCAGGAGGGCTGGGGTGTGCGTGAGCCTGCGCGGTGGCTTGGCACTATCGCTGTTCCTGCAGCTGTGTGTTTTTGGCGCAAGGCGGATTCCCCTCCCTGCAGGAGGGAGGTGGAGGGGGGCTGGAATAATGAGACCCCAGCCGGCTCCAGCGCAATGCTTCGTTTTCCAGTTGAGCAGAGCAGAGCAATTGTCCGGCAGTCCGTCCGTCCATCCTTCCCAGCCTGCCTGGGCTCAGCCCCTCTTCTCACTGAGTTTTCCTTCCAAATTCCCCTGGCAGCGTCCAGCTGACAGTACCTAAAGGTCCTCGTCGTGGAGGAATTCACAACAAACTCCGGCTGTATGCGTTTCAACTTTTTCCCTTGGAAACCTCTGCACCCGCAGTGCCGCGTCCTGTGCGTCGCAACATCGCCTGCACCCTTGTCCGACATTGTCTCCCCTCGGTTTATTTACAGTCTCCAGTCAGCGCAACCTAGGGACTGACTGAATATACACCTTTTGGTACTGCTGTGCTGGGTTAAGAAAGCAAGCCACACCAGCAGTGGGGCTGCCAGTTGCTCAGCAGTCTGCACACAAAACAGGGCTGCTTTGCTTATATTTGTGCTCAGGGAAATTTGGTTTTTTCTTACGAGCGCAAATATTTAATATATTTAGGAATATTAATTTTTTTAAATGGCAGTTGGGGAAATATTATTTTTAAAAATGCCAGGTATTTGTCTGGAAACATTTCTGTGTATTTTGCATATTTGAAGAGCGAGGTAGCCATCGCTGTGCAGTGGAGAGCAGCAGGTCTCAGCCCAGCTTACCCTTGGTCCTGCCTCCAGCAATGAAAACAGTCTCTGAGACCTAGTACCACGTCATTATTTGAAATAAACACAAAGCTAGTAAATTATTGCAATGTCGGTGAAAAACTCTGGGACCTTTCTCCTCCTTCAGCTGGAGTTAATAAAGCCTCACGCCTCAGACGTGGATTAATTTTGACTTTCACAATGTACGAAGCAAGCCGATCTTGACAAAACCAGATGTAAAAACCAGTCGTCGGTTCAAGCTGTCGTTCTGCCTGTTCAGTCCGTGAACTCCTGCGCAGACCGCGCTGCGTTTCACTGACCTATCGTTCGTGTCCTTATACGGATCAATCCTCCTTTTTATTAATTATTCATACGCTCAGGCAGTGCGACCCCATGGGTGGATGGCGGCTGGGGGTAACGCAGAGCGAGCCCTTGGCTGGCGAGCGCTGCTTGCTGACCTGGAAAATTAGCAGTTCTATGGCCAAGGACACGAGCAGTAAAAAAAAAAAGGGAAAAGAGGTAAAACAGGTTCCCTCACCAACCTGCTCTTTTAACCCCCGGCTGCTGTAACCGTGAGCTACAAACGGGGACCCTGCCCACAAGAGGCTGATGGAAATGCCCATTGCCATCTTGCTGCTTGTGGCGTCAGAGCCCTAAAAGTCCGGGGTTACGCCTGGCCGAGGCCAGGTAACCGTGCCACGGGGCTGTGGTGGGAGCAGCCTGCATCCAGGGCACCCAACTCTCCATCTCCCACACAGGCGGGCCTTTTGGGTTTCAAGCTTTTCTTGCAGTTCAGGAAAGATGGCAATCTCTGTGCTGGTCCAGTTTTTATCACAACTTCTGCAAGAGCAAATGGTCCAATCTATGCTGAGGATCTCCTGCAGAAGTGAGATGTCATCGCAGTTCCACCATGGCCGGAGCAAAGGACTGGGTCTGCCTGTTCCTGCCCTCCCAGAAGAGCCCGACCCACCTCCTTGTCAAGCAGAACAACGTTCTCATTTATTTCCTTTACTCCTTTTTGCTGTTATTTTATGAGTGAAATAATTAATTATTTCCCATCCAAACACGGAGCCTTGGGGACTGGAGAGGTCAAGGAGGGCTTAAGGGAAAAGCAGAACTCCCTGGGAGGAGTCCAAAAATAACTAATTTGTTAGCTTCCAGCACAAAACTTCCCACCTCCTTTTCTGTGTTTAATGACCATGCTGGGAACAAATATTGATAGCTAAAAAGAGATTAATTGTGTTTTTAATGAGCTCAAACATTCCACTTGTTCAGAACCTGAAGCTTGCTGCAGACTGTGCAGAGATCACGACGTTCCATCAGCATTTGCTGTTAGCGGTGATGAGGACAGATCTCAGCACAGCCCTTCTCCAGGCAGGACAGCTGAATGGAGCGGACAAAGGTGGGATAAAAGATGAAAGCTGGTGAGAACTGCTTTGGGCTGATCCTGCATCCAGGAAACCTGAGTCAGGTTTTCACACCAGTCAAGGACTGCAGCTAGACTAATTATGCCCAGTGCCACAGTGAGGGCTCTCGGTACTGTCAGAGGAGATACTGCAAATTACAAAACCTCTGGCATGAGACTCGCCAGATAATTTGATAAAGTGTTGAAAACAAAACCAGAGGCTAGGAAGGTATTGCTGTGCGGTATCTATGTGAATCACACGTTTAAAAGGCAGGCTTTGCTCCCAAGTAAACATGACGTGCCTCGTGAGCAGCCACTGCATGAAACAGCAATTTGTTGCCAAGAATTCCTCTTGCCTCCTTTGCAGTTCCGCTGTAATTTGCCACAAAATTGTCTCTCTGAAGCGAGAAATGATGTGAGAACCCATTTATCTGGAGGTTTACGAGCAGGAAGAGCGTTCTCAGAGTCTGATAGCAAATGCTTCTGATCTCCAGTTGGAGCTGAGAGATTACAGATCTACCTGATTCAAAGATACCTCGTGCCAATAAAAATTGGGGCTTTCTGGCCGCATCTTATGGCGCTTGGCTGGCTGAAGCCAGGTGTGTCTCCCCCGTGTTGTCTCTTCTTTCCCCTTCTGCAGCATGCTTCCCTGTTTATTTTTGATTTTCAGAGTATACATATGGGGGGTTTTTGGATGAAATCCCAGAGCTCCACATGGGGCTACTCGTGCTGTGAGTTTAACTGAGATTTCTGGCCAAAGGAAGAACGTGGTGCTGCAGGACCTGGTAGTTATGACCAGGGATTGTCCACCGGCCACTTCCCAGCCCGTGTTTCAGACACCCACCTCAGGAGGCTAGTCACCTGCTTTAGAGGGAGCTGCTGGAAACCCAGAGCAACCCTCAGATGACTTTTCAGATGTGTTTAGGAGTTGAAGTTCACACCTGCCATGCCTTGGCAAGTTCTGAAACACATGCTTTATTTTCAGACCACAGACAGAGTTGCATGTTCTCAGGTAGCTGTGCCTTGGAGTGCGTCCTCACCCCGTCCTGGGGATCCAACAGTTGGGCAATTCACATGCATGTGAACTCAGGCAAATGTGCTCTGCCCAGCGGCGTCAGTCCATCAGCTCTATTCAAGGTGTTTCTTGTGGTGGTTTGCTTCCCAAAGCTGCTACCAAGTGATGGAGGAAAGGCACGTCTTAGAACCAGCAACCAAGGGCACACTAACGTACAAACCCTGTTGCCTGTAGCTGCGGCCTTCGGGAACACACTGACAATGACTAATCCCAAAGCTTCCAGAAACACTTTGCCAGGTGCTTGTTTCTCCAGGCAGCTGCCTTTTGCGTATTTACTCATCGCAAGCGAAGGCTCCACACCCAATCTGGTGATAAAAAGGACATTTTCTCATCACAGGCAGGGAACAAGCAACAGCGGTTGAAGGTACAAACACGCCCACAGCAAAAAGTTCCGAGCCAGATCACAGCTCCCCAAAGACACTTGTGTCCAGGTTCCTGCACTGATTTCAGCGAGTTTGGGGTCTCGCAAGGCAATGCTGTTTTCTGGGGATCAAGGGAAAAACGCAGCTGGTCATTGCAAAAGAGCCCTCGCCCCGTGTATTTGGACTTCTTTTCTTTAAAATTCTCGTCAGTCGACAGCTGGGATCAGGTGGAGTTTGTCTCGTGTCACCGTCACCAAATCGGCAGTTATTTTAATAGAAGTCTTGGTCAAAATAAAGGACGTTAACATTAGCAAAGGCTGGGGCTCTAAATCTGGCAAGAAATTGCTATTTTCTTGCCATTAACCATGGGGTTTTTTTGCTTGCTTTCTTTTGGCTGGGAGCAAGGTGCTAATATTAATTTATTTCCTGTGATCCTTTGCAATCCATTTGGCATTGTAGGAGAGAAAGAATATGCTTTTTTCCCTCTGCTGATTGCATAATATTTTTTTTTTGTATTTAAGAGCCTGGAGCTAAACAGGAGGCAGTCTGTTGCCAAGAGGAGAAATATCCTGCAGATCTCAGCAGTGCCTGTTAGAGACTAAACATCATCCACCTGCTTTCTAGATTCGTGACAGAGAAACAAGATCTTTACAGTCTTTTACAAAGCGCCAGATTCAGCAAACTGTTAGAATATATGCTTGACTGGAAATTTAAAGAGTTATGGAGTTTAAAAAAGGTTGGCAAACAGAGGGAAAGTTTGTCTGAGCTCTCCGGAGCCACATCAGACCGTCCATAATTCCTGGAACATTGCAGAAAATCACATGCTTCCAAAAGCAGTTGCTGGGTTTGACGCCTACAGTTTAGCAGGGGTTAAAATATTTTGCTTCTCTGGAAGGCAGAGGAAGAAACGGAAGTTTACAATGTGCCAATGGCTTAAATATGTGTAATAACCGAGGGCACGCAACAAATGAGCTGCGCGGGGGATTTATTTGGTAACAAAAGGAAATCATCTGCTGATGCATCTCTTACATTTTGTTTTCCATCGACCTAGCAGGCCGCTTGTCAAGAGCGTGGTGTCAGGATTGCAGTGAATTAACTCGGCAGCAGCCTCCCCCGAAGCTGTGGGAATATATCCTATCGCAAACGCCTGAGCGCAGGAATGAGCTGCAGAGAAAAATGAGATGGGAAAAGCGCTGCTCTGCATCCACAACTCCCTGGCAGGAGCCCAAATTGCAGGCGCCCCAATGCCAGTCGGGTGATCCTGACCTGGCTCCCAGCGCATTTCTGAGACACTCTCTCAAAGAAGGGTCTTGCCCAGAGCCCCTGACCGTGGTGGGAGCCCTTCCAGGGACTTTTATAGGCTGTGGATGTGTCCCCCCATCACTAACATGAAGTTAATATCAAAACTTGTTGGCTCAGTAGCATGAGGGAACAAGAAGTGTTGAAAAGAGCTTTTCCTGCTGCTCCAGCACACCAGACCCCCCTTCACAGCCCCTGGACAAAACCAGGGATCATGTAGGAGATTTTTTTTTTCCAGCAGTTTAGCAATTATTTTTCTTTCCTATGCAAGAGCACCCAAAATTGTTTACTGTGTCGGCCAAAGTCAGCCCCAGGGCAGGAATGTGCAGTAAGCTACCTACAGTTGGATATCAGAAAGGTGACACACGCTGTAATGTTTTACAAGTGATGACTTAACAAATGGTTTGTCATGATCTTGGTACCAGATGAAGGCAAGACGTTAAGGTCATTGGCTTTGTGAAGCCCCAAGCTCTCATGGTGGAGCCGAGTCTCAGGTAGGACGGGATCATGGTTTTAACCAGTTAAAAAAATGCTTAAGGAAAAAAAAAGTGCTTAAGAACTTTTATCAATTCATACCTTTTTTTCAAGTGACACCAAGATCTTGGATTTCTTTTTTTTTACCGAGGACATATAACCACTACTTCTTGAGACTTAACATATAAACAGCATAATAAGGGGGAGTATAGATGGTATGTCTGATTTGTAGCAAAATCATATGCCAAAATGTGTTATGCAGAATAGCACTAGAGGCTAACCAGTGCACGCCACTGACATACAGAGTGAGAGCCTGCTGTTTGTTTTGCATTAGGATTTTGTCTGGAATTTGCATTTTTAGACTATGCTGAAAGCTCTGTCTCCGTTTTGGGGACAATGCTAAGGTTTGCTGAGTGGTGGTTTGGCTCCCATTCAGGAGAGCTTCAGTTTCACCAGCTCCAAACTTGGGAAAAACGGCGTGTTGAAGCCCTCTCCTCCTCAAAAGCTCTGCAGGCCACGTGGTCAGATTCCTCCCGATGTGACAGTCAGTTGAACAGCACGGGGGCTGAATTTGTCCACCGAGGAAACTGTTCAAGTCCGCCTTTTTCTATCCTTCACAGAATATTTTCACTCCAGGCTCCTTAACTATTTAACCTGCCTTTTTTCCTCTCTCCACACTGAAGGGGCAGCCCAGCACAGGCTGGGTTACTGCTGCGAGGCTGTCACGTAAGGATACCCTGCACAGGCCCTGCCTGCAAATCTGGACTGCTCCCAGAGTGCTGCAGCGTGGTCTGAGCCCCCCAGCCGGCAGGGAAAGGCCAGCAGGAGCTGGTGCTGATCCTGAGCAAAGCTGTGGGGTTATTTTCTCTGATTGCGAGCACATTAAAAGTCATTTTGTCCTGCATGCAAAGGAGGCCGAGGTTGTGTCAGTGAGCAATTGGATGCAGATCTCTGGATCCTGGAAAGGATGAGCAGTCCCGGGCTGCTCTTTCCAAAGTCTGCAGCATCCTCTGGCGGAGCCGCAAGGAAAGGATGGCTATCTGGGGCAGAGGCATGGTGACGTTTGGTCTCACATTGCCAGGGCAGGGTTTGGGGCCGCTAAATATCTCCTCCAGCTTCACTCATCTGCAGCGTGACCGGGAAGAGCCAAACTGCAAACAGCCTAATGCCGCCCAGCGGATGCTGCGTAGGGGGAGCTGCCTCCTGTGTGCTGGGGAGGGAGAGGCAGCCCAGCAGCCGGCCTGGGATTTGGGCACGGCGCTTCTGTCCTCACTTTGCTGCGGGTGTCCTGGCTGACCTCAGGCAGGCGGCTGCCAGTGTGCTGTCGGCTGGGTGTCTGTATTCACAGCAGAGTGACCTGGCTGGCAGAAACGCTCCCCGACTTCGCCCCTTTCCCTGGTCTTAGTCACCCTGATCAAAGCCCAAAGCCTCCACTCCCGGGCGAAGGAAGTGCTCCGATAAAATCTGGGTTCCCAGGCTGCCGGTCTTTCCTGGACTTTGCTGCGTTTGGGCTTAAAGTGCAAAACAGGTTATTGCGTCCTGTCTCACTGCAACAGCCCTGCGTCTGGAGTGCTTGCCCCATCCACGGGGCACCTGGGTTCAGCGTCTTCCTCAGCCCGAGAGGATGCAGACACCTCTCCGCCGCCTCCCATCCATTTCATCCCTCCTGCTAAAACTGATAAAAAATTTAATGATTCAGAGAGCACAAATAAAACACCTTTCCTTCCTCCTTCCCCCTGCCCAGCAATCGGACGCTCATCAGGGGAGGAGGAAGACGGGGCTCAGTCTTCTTCTCCAGGAGGCCACGGGGTAACGTTCACCCCTGAAGCGCATTAGGGAAGAAACGTAGGGAGAATCCCTCCTGGGCAGCTCTGCAAAGATTGACACGCCGATAGAACCCAGCGCAACAGTGCTGCCAACTTCTGCAGCAATTCACTCAATCCTTATGAAAGCAAGACTAAATTGGACAGGAGCCTGCACTTCATCTTCTCCCCCAACTCCTCTGGGTGAGAACCGCTGAGCAGACCAGGTTTCCGATAAAGTAAAAGCAAACACCATTCCTTCGTGCTAAGATACAGGAATATTATCCTGACATTTTAGCATGGATCACTCATATTGCTGCTCGTTTTCTCCGCTCCTGGAGCTGTGTCTTGACAATAGAAACATTCCCCGAATACAAACAAAATAATCAGGGTTGAAAACCAAATTCATGGTGGAAGCATCCGCTCCTCGGCGGGAGCTATCTGTGGCCGTAAGTCTAAGCAAGTTGAGTTTGCGCTAGTTATTTTTATTCTAAATATTTTTTTCTGTCTTTCCTATGGTACTCTCCAGTACCCGGCCGGGGGCCTGATAATCCTAGGATCCGGGTTCAAATTTGTGTGGTGGAAGTATAGAAAAGAAAGGTGAAAAGCGAAATAACGTTTGGTGATGTCTGCCTCTTCCTGTTTGGGGCTTTTTTAATGGAGGAATGTATTTTACATTTCCTTGAGGAATTTTAATCATCATCATCCAACACTTTTACAAGCCGTTAAAATTTTAAGATTAAAACTGTACTTAAAAAAAAAAAATTGCTTCCAGGGAGGAATTTATCTGTGATTTGTCTTGGAAACAAGATTTGTGTGCCTAAGTACTTGGCAGCCCACAGAGCGACTCGTCCCGTCTGCCAGCCATTTAAGATAATTTTATGTGATAAATGGCAGCCATACGGGTTCACTGGTGAGAAAGAGGGGCTCACCCTGCAGGAACAGCACTTCTGGGAGATGTGAGACCCCATTTGTGCTGCTTCTAAGCCCAAATTTACCCCACCAAAGTTCAGCCCTTTGGAACGTGGAAACAAGCTGGGTTCGACTCGATGGAAGCTTTTTGCAGTTCCGTGGAAACAGCTAAGCAAAAGCTACAAAATTTCCCAGGTTACCTTCGATCAACTCTTCCTAATGAAGATGCAGATGGATCATTGGAAAAATGGTTAGTTTTGCTGGAGACGTACCACACTGGAGCAAACTTGGTTTTCAGGTCTGGGGTCCCGAAACCTCGCCGGCTGTGGCAAAGCCTTGCTTGCCTTCTCACAGGAACAAAACTGCTTGCATGAATACCTGAGATTTTCCTGGGGAGCAGGTGCCCTCCCCAGAAGAAACCTATGGGCTGGTCTCTCTGTGTAGGCAAGAGCAACACTCGTGCACTCTGTGCAATTCCTGACCAAGAGGGCAGTTGCGACAGTTTCTTGAGAGAAAATAATTAAAAGAGTAGCAGGAGGCACTCTAAGAGACGCGGTAAAACCGACCCCTGCCTGCGACGTTGAGGAATTTTGAGGGTTCTGTAAGGAATTGCGAGCCTTTCGGCTGCAGGCCGTGCCCAGCAGCGATTCACCTCAGGCAGCGCGGGAACGCCTGCTGCGCGTGCCCGCGCCCAAGATGGCTGCCCGCCTGATCCTGCCTCCCTCACTCAAGATGGCTGCAGAAGACGAGGCGGCCGATGTAGCGAAGCCGGCGCGGCCATGTCGCTTTCGGGCAGCAGGGCCCTGTCAGGTGGGCTTTCCCCGCGCCG
>VWZZ01003955.1:146151-158710 GCA_013399095.1 Psophia crepitans | reverse complement strand
CCCTGCCCGGCGGGAGGGCGGTCGCCGCCCTTGGGGCGCAGGCAGGGCCTCGACGCCTCGCAAGGAGCCATGGCGGCGGCAAGGCCTCACCCCGCAGCGGGGCGTGGGGCGGCCTGGGGGGTCCCAGGGAGAGCTGTCCCCTGCGTGGCAGCGGGGCTGCAGCCGGCGTGCCCCACGGCTTTGCGCCGGGGTTCCTCGGAGCTTGGGCTGTGGTGGGGTTTGTTCCCCAGGCTTTGGTTTCCAGCCGGGTGTCTCCACCGCCCGCCATGCCGTGAGAATACCGGGGCTGTTGTCAAGCGTAGGGAAAAACGGCTTGTTTCTGCTTTCCTCGCAGGGCTCGGGGGCACCTGTGCGCGCTGCGGACCATCGCGTGTGTAGGAACCTGTTGGCCACTCGAAGTCGATGATAAAAACCACAAGGCAGTCGCAGCCGTGCGGCGCTGGTGGCGTGAGGGGTAACGCGGTGCGGTGTCTTTCAGGCAGGGCTGCGAGTGTGAGTGCTGTTCCGCTGGGAAAGCGTGGCCAGCCGTGATTTTCTCATGCAAGGAGCGTTTTCAGTTGTGTCTCAAAGGGGGCTGGTTTGTAGTAAGGCAGAAATCGAAGTTCTGCAAGAAAAAAGAACTAGGCAACTTTAAATGACTTTTGGAGGAATTTGTCCAGCAGTGTGCTGGGACATAAATCGGGATGCTCTGGGTGGCAGTTCCTCAGCTTACCCAGCCGTGCACAAACAGGCCAGAAGCTGCGGCAGGAGAGGAGCGGTTGTTATTACTAGTCACTCCGTGTCCTGCCGCACCTAACTTTATCTGCATTATGTGGGAATTTATCTGAATAAGTTTAATTTTCCAGGTGATTAATACAGTTGAGTAACTCCAGCTGTCATTTACGTCCTTGTAATGCTCTGTTTCACCTATGGTAGCTTATTATCTTACTGCTATTAATGTATTTTTTGTCATCCCAATCCATCTTCAAGACAGGCAAACGCTATCTGATTTTATAGGGAAATAAAGCAAAAATCAGGAAAAAACCCCATAGTTACGGCTTGTTTGCAGACTGAAGCTTGGCCTTGCGCAGCTGAGTCTTACTGTCCTTTGCCTAGGGCGGTTTGTGTGCTCTTAAATATTCTGCCTATTGCGCTGCAGTGCTGGTGCTTTGATCTGATCTCTTGAGCAGTTCGCGTTTTCGGTCGGGATCTGGGGTGCCGCCCTGCTGTTGGGATCTACCCGTGTTGGGTTTACTTTGCCAAGTGGTAGCCCAGGCATCGTGAGGAGCGGTTACACCCTCTTGTGCCATAGCAGCACTTCAAACTGATATTTGGGCAGTGTCTGCAGGGGGTAAAGATGATTAATTCAGAGCATACCAGGACTCTTTTTTTTTGGCCTAAACCATTGGTATTTCACAGGTTTTCATTTCAGTCACTCTCAGGGTCCTTTGTTGTACACATAGATGCGGCTATTGAGAGTTTAAAGGAACCCTTCCTGGGAAAATAAATGAAGGAAGAATTTCCTCCTCATTTCTCTGAAGAGAAACTTAAGGTCTAATTGGAAAGGGTTAGGGAAAGTCAAACAACCAAAGGTTACATCTGCTTTGCAAAAAGCAGGGCATATTTATGTGGAACAACAGAATTTTTGAGAAGTATGCAATGCAATTTCTTTGACCTGTTGGGTTTTTTTTCCCTAGATACTTGGGTAAATCAGCGTGCCTTCCCTGCCTTCGCTTCGGAAGGGCTGTACTGTATCACACCAGTTAAGGCTCTGCCCTACAGAAATTGCAAAGTAGATGTGAACAGTGAAAATCCGAAAAAACAACGTTTTAAGAAATATGTATTGTCCTTCCTACAAATGCCTTTGTTTACTGTGTTAACTATCCTGAATTAGAGAGCTGCTATTGTCTATGTCATTGCATCATTAAAAAAAAGAAAAAAAAGCACTATGGCACAGAGCAAATACAAACCTCTTCTTGGAGACTGGAAGCTGCTGTCAGGCTTTATTTTTTAAAACACCTGTACTTACTCCAGTGGCCTTATCAGGAGCTGTAATTGAATTGAAGTGTTGGCTTTTGCAGTGGTTCTGTTAGGTTAGTTACGTTTTCTGTAAATCTTGCCTACGTGTGATTTCTTTAAAGCATTTATTCCCTTACTACCGGACAAAAAGCAGAAAGAAGTTACAAATAAACGCATAAAACGCAATACATAGGGAAAAATGACATTTTCAGTGAAATCTTCCCACTGAAGTCAGCGTCTCGGAGACTAGCAACTTGCTGCTTTCAGAAGTAGCTTCAGGGGCCAGGAGAATGATGTTTATTATTTATTAGGGCTGTTAACCTCTAACCAGCTCCCTTTTGTTTCCTGATTTCCTAAGTGCTAACAGGTTCGCCACTGCCCGCAGCAACAGTGGCATCTTTCTCACAGTGGGCAGCGAACCCGTGATGTCACCGTCATTTTTCCTATTCGATCACTGATGGCTATTTCAAGCCAACGTTAACCTGCAGTTAGAACAAAATATGCCTTTGATTCAGTAACTGGATGATTTACTGCGAGGTTTGTTGTCCTTGTTGCCATTGCTGTGGAAGGTTCCTCAGAACCTTCTCCTGTCCTTAAGCGTTAACGAAGTGTAAAAAGTAAGGATCAAATAGCTTTCCCAATCTGTTGGGTATAAGAAGCTGTTTCCTTACCCCTAAAATAGGAGATTTCCAAGTATTTTGCTTTCATTACCTGAATTTTTATGGGTTTCTTGTTTGGGTTTTTTTTTGGGGTGTGGAAATAACCTTGCATATTGCTTTTATGCCCCTGAAACTTCGTGTTCTGCTCTATAAACTTAGGAAACTGTAAAATGTATGAAAACAAATTATATTCAACACCACTTCAGAAAATTAAAGGTCAGTTTCCTCTGCAAATGGGAACAAAAAGTACAGTCTCTTTTTTTTTTTTCTGATGAAAAAAGAATTTTGAGAGTTGATTAATCTGTGGCATTTTTTGTTGGAAGGACATTTCAGCAAGCCATTTCCGGGCTGATCTACTCTAGAACCAGCTGAACTAAAGAGATGATGTTGGAACGTGCCTCTCTGTTTGGCTTAGTGTCAGATATTATGTTAGCAGGGCTCACAAGGGAGTGTGTATCGAGAATTTATCACAGATGGGGATCTTAAAAAGGAGGAGGAGGAAATTAGCCCATGATAGCTCATTGATTTCTTTAAGCGCTACTGATCGGTGAGCTTCGCAACCCTAGGGTCGGTTCTGCGCAGAAATGAAGAAGGATATCCTGTTGGGAAACATTAAGAAGGGCAAGCCAGGGGACAGATTAAGTGGAAGCTTTTGTGAATTTATGGACTGAATTTGGTATTAGCCTCCGGATCGGTGCTTCTTCCTGCAGCCTGCAAGCCTGCCGTAGGAGCTGATAGGGTCACGTCTCCCGTGGCTGGTGGTCGTTGGTGGGGGATAGCTGGCAGATGCTGAGTTGGGAGCGTGTTAGAGATGCCCCCTGGCCAGAGTTCACAAGGCAGAGACTGGGGTAATTTTTGAACATTTGTAGGGGTCTGGATGCAAGCGGTCCTTTTCTGACAGAATTTAGACGATGCTGCTTTGCACATCGCCCCCACAGTTCCCAGCTCCTGTGGGATGTTTCAGCACATGCTTTGTTTGTCTTTTCCTTCTAGCTGCTTTTCCTAAGTATTTTTGCTGTAGTAATATTTTTGCTTTCTTTTCTCTGAGTAATCATCTGTGAACTTGCTAGCAGTGAGGAGTGCGGGCGTGAGGCAGTTCTGCACCAGCCAGGTGAGAAGGCTGAGATCCCAAGCAGTCCCGTTGATTGGGGTGGGACTTCTCATAGGAGCTCGTTCAGTACTCAGGATCTACCCTCAATTAAGCACAAACATTTGCAGTTCTGCCTAACTCAAATTTACAGATGTTTCATATCTAGTAGAAATCTTGTCTGCTTCCTACAAATGTAGCTGCACACGTTCCAGTGGCACTTAACAGAGTCATTAGAAAATGCATTGAAACCTTTACATGCAGTTTTTAAAATGTTATTTGGGGTGTCACAAGCGTTGAACGACGTACGCCTTGCAGATTAGAAGATGATTATCCTCCGTGGTGCTTGGTAGCTTGTAATAGGAAGAGTGTTCTCAAAGCTCTCTCTTAAGCTCGCTATCGAAGCCTGTTCACTCTAGGTTATGTATTGTGTTTGACTTCCTGGTACTTTATGCTGAAGACACGTTTATCATCTTAATCAGTTTATATCTGCCAGGAATGTATTTAATATAATGTCAAACAGAATTTACATGAGAAGCGAAAGTCCTGTTTGGTGTCAGCTTCTGCCAACTGTTATTACTGCGAGAGGGAAGTGCGGCAAGCCAAGCTTAAACAGAGCCTTGAAGCAATAACAAGCTGATTCGCCTGTTTATTTTGGCCTAATGTTCTTCCCTTGATTACAGAGCCGTCGTAAGCGTGTGCTCAGTAACAGGTGCTTAAAACCTGTGCTACAGCGGGAATGTCAGCTTAGAGAATCAGGTCGGAGCACCTAAAGGCCTCAGCAGGGTTGACAGCGTGGTCGTCGTGCTCTATGGGCAAGGTTAAAGGAGACTTCTCATTCCAGCGGTGTGGGTGTCATGTGCACGTTGAGGCAGGAAAGCCACAGAGTTCTCGGGCGTCGGATTTACCGTAGGAATAGCTCGTGTCTGTCTCCAGGGCTGGCGGGGAAATGCAAATTGTTCTGCTTGAAAATGTCAAAATCCTTCTGGCCCCTCTGCTTGTTGATTGAGAAGGAGCAAACAGTTTGAAATATTTTTCAAAGAAAACACTGTTATCTCCTCAAAGAAAAAAAGCAGCCATTTCTGGATATATAATTTGTCCCTGTATATTATGTAAGTGACCAAATACAACAGAAGCTCATGAACTATCGTTATTAGCCCCTAGGTGTGGTTGTGTACATGGGGGCAAAAAGCAGAAACACAGCTGAACCAGATCCAGAGTGGTCCCCCTGCTTTGGCACAAGGGACTGTGAAAACCCCAGCTCTGTTTCAGCACCAGCCTGGAAACAATCGAACTGAGTAGGCTTCAGTTCCCCCCTTGGTACAAGGCAGGCGGGGAAAGACGCCTGTTCCCCCTGTAAATTGGTGTGACCTCTACTGTTGAAAAGTGCTTGTGTAAACAATGCTTTCTATTAAGATAGGCCAGTCGGGTTACTCCTGTTTCGTTGCTGGTCCCACCTGTGCTACAGAATATTGGCTCTGAAGGGTTATCCTAGGGCGTAAATCCAAATCTGTGACTGTGCGTTTGCTGGTGACAGCTGTATTGATGGAGGTAGCCTCGAGGTCTTTACTACATCTTGTAAATGGGGAATTAGGACGTGGGTTTCCACTGAACTTTTTCTGAAGTGATGGATATCATACATGAACAAAAAGATAGCTCCTGGGAGGAGAGGGGGAGCAAGCATTCAAACATTTCTCTGTTTTTCTGGCAGGATGGAGAAAAAGAAAATTCTAATGAGATCCAAGGTTGCGGCTCCTAACCTCCTGAGGGCACTGCATTCTCTGTACCAGTTCGGTCACCTCTGCGATGTGACGGTTCACACGCAACATCTCGGCATTCAGGAGGAGTTTCTGGTTCACAAAGCTGTCCTGGCAGCTTCCAGCAACTATTTCAAGGGGCTTTTCCTGCACGATGAGATGCTGGACACCAAGAATTGCACGGTGACCCTGCAAGACATTTACACGGAAGAGTTCACCTCCTTCCTGGAGTTCATTTACACTGCGGAAGTGGAGATCGAAGCGGAAAAACTGCAACGGATGAAAGAAATAGCCGAAAGACTGGAATGCAAGGATCTGCTTGACATTTGTGAAGAAGTGAAAGCAGAGGGCAGGAAGGGATTAGATTTGAGCCTCCATCTGAAAGGTCAGCTGCGTGAAAGCGGCGGGCCACAGTGGCCTCGCGTCCAGCAAGAGGAGAACTGCAAACTGAGTAACTCTTCCCAAGTTATGGCAATACCCATGCAGAGGAAACTTTGGGATAGGCAAAAACATAAAAAGTTGCTGTCTGGCTACGAACTCGTTGAAGGCCACCCAGCGAGCCTGGGGCGAGAGGCCACTGCTTTCCCGGAGCCAAAATCCAGGACAGCAAAGCTACCAAAGTGTCACGAGACAGACAGCAGAAACCGACTGGGTGTGGATATCGTTAGCCTGGAGGACGAGAACAGCCGTTCTCTCCTAAGTCAGGCTGAGTCAAAGGAGGCCTGCGTAGTCATTGGGAATGCGCTGCCTGAGCGCTGGGAGGATGAAAACGGTTTAATTTCCAAATTTGCCAGTAAAACGGAACGTAGGAAGTCACCGCGGCACGTGGCAAAAGTCTTGTCGCAGATGGAGCGCGAGAAGTGCAACGAATCGTTCGGGGTTATCAAGCGGTACCAGGCGCACATGGAGCTCAAGCACGATGTTAACCTGGCTGTCAAGTACAGCTGCAATAGGTGTGAGCAGCTCTTCTCCACTCAGCAGAACCTCCGGCAGCACCGCCTCACCGTTCACGGCGATGAGCGGGGCTTCTCCTGCGTCTTTTGCGACAAGAGGTTTAAGCGCCAGAAGGACATAAACGACCATATCCGCAGGGTGCACGAGAAGAAGCGGGATCCCCAGGCCTGCCCGTACTGCGACAAGGTCATCAGTTCCAAGTGCGGCCTCAGGGTCCACATACGAACGCACACGGGGGAGAAGCCTTACAAATGCGAGCGCTGCCCCGCCAGCTTTGCTCAGAGGTCTGCTTACAATTCTCACATGAGGTACAGCATTCTGCGTGCGCGTGTGTGTCTGCGCGCGCGCAGGAAAACGTGTTTTCTCTCTGGGGCACCAGGTTAAAAGAGTTCCTCGTGTCCTTGCGGCTTTAGTTTCGGAATTCATTGGATCTGATCAGAAGTGTGTTGAAATCAGCACAGATTTTTTTCTGTTGACATCACCAAGCTCTCAGTCTGGATTACTGGGTCGAGGTCTCCCAGACTGGGAATTTAGGCACACCTTTCCCCTTGAATCAAAAGGGACTTGTGCAACTGGATCTCGGAGGTGATTTTGGAAGCCTTAGGTTTGGATATGTAAATAGGAGCCCAAAAACAACTGGTATCCATTTAAAATGCACAAGAAAATGCCCGTTTCGTAAACGTCAGGGTGGCATGGTGCTTTTTGGTGTGGCTTTCGTGGGCCAGTACGCTGCGTGCTGTTTCGCTGGGTAGCCTGAGCTTCCAGACAGGCTTATTGGGCGCTGCCTGACTGAAAACAAGGAAGTGAAATTGCGGTTGTTTCCAGAACTGCAAAAGCCACTGGACGTGCCAGGTGTCTCCGTGCCCTGTTGGCATGGTACGGGAGGTGGGTGGCTTTCTACTGGATCTCAGCTTCCCTCCTCAAAAATGTCAGAATTTGTTTGTAGTTCAGTCCAGTAGCAGAAAACACGCTCCGGATATGTCGCGAGGGCGATGGCGTAGCTTGTTCCACACACTGAGTAGTGATAAGCAGAGTTAACCGCTGCAGCTGATGGCTTTCAAGGGGAGCCGTCTTGGTTTTCCATATCGGCGTTTAATCTGTATTTCCCTTGTTTGAAGGCCATAATTTCTTATCCTGTCCACCACAGCCTTGGAGGAAAAATTACAGTCCATCCTATGTGACTAGTCAGACGATGAATAGGTCTTACTGAGAGGCTCTGTCCTGGATCCACTGAAACACTTTAATTTTCTTTAATTAGTCAGTCCAACTCTACAGAAAATTCTCTATTGTTCGGCTCTCCAAACATGCTGTTAATTTCTTAAACGGTGTGAAGAGCATTTAAAAGGAAATGACCCTTCCCCTAAGGCAAACGTGGCTGAATTGAAACAATTAAACTTGTTGAAGCAGTGCTCTGTTGTTTGTTTGTTTTAACAGAAAAATCCATGAGTCTGGGCAAGAGAGGAAGCTTATGCCTGTCTGTTGGATGGTAGTTCCGCCTGCGCACAGACCAAACGCAGCAGGCTGTGATGGAGGTCCTGAGAGAGACACGTGGGATGGGGCATCAGAGGCTGAACGACGAAAGCGTGCGAGGCACGACGAAGCCACGAGTCGTGAGGATGAGCCCGGGGGTTTGTCTGTTACCGAAGCAGGCTGTGGCAGCGAGCGAGAAGAACGGCAGCAGAAATACAAGGAAGCTGAAGCAAGAAGTGAAAAAATAAGTGAAGAAGGGAATGCAGATGGAGGTGAAATGAGTGTAAAGGGAGAGGAGGCGGCAGATTACGAAGCGGGCTATTCGGAAGCGGAGGACAGTAGGGATAATGAGGTCTGTACAGAGGAGGACGCTGAGGATGATGAATACTGTAATGAGAAGGATGGTGAAGAACGTGAATCAGATGAAGAGTTTCAAATAAAGAAAGTAAATAAAAGTGGGGTGAATAAGAAATCTGCCTATATAATAAGGTGCGAGAAGTGCAACGAGCAGTTTGTTTCCCGGAAGAAGTACGTGGATCACTGCAGAGACGTCCATCAGTGCTTGCCTGGTAAAGTCTACCAGTGTGACATCTGCAGCAAGTCGTTTGCTAGTTACAACAGCTGGAAGGAGCATCGAGCGTGTGTCCACACTGAGGAAAGGCAGTTTGCCTGCACCCTTTGCAATGCTACTTTCAAAAGAAAGAGAGATGTGAGGACGCATTATATGCGGAAGCACGAAGGCAGAGTCAAACGCCCTCTCTGCTCGGTCTGCGGGAAGATCCTCAGCTCCCGCACAGCACTGGTGTTTCACATGCGGACGCATACAGGAGAAAAACCTTACGAATGTGGCATTTGTCATTCCAAGTTTGCTCAGCCGTCACAACTCAAGATCCACACCAGGTCAGCCTAGGCACCGCTCCTCCCCTTACCGCTCCCTGCATGCCCAGTCTACTTCAGCACTTCATTTTCCTCTTCTGAGTCATTCTCCTTGCGTGTCCGTACAACGGGAACACCGGGATATAGTTTGTTCTGTAGTATCTGTGATTAATCCTTTTATGCAGGGGCTTTGTCCGCATCTGGACGTTGCATCAGCTTTGGTAGGGATTTTGAAACAGATGTTCTATCCAAACTTGTAAGCAAAAGCAGGTCATTTGAGATGGTCTTCAAAATGATGTGATGGCCTTCACCGCTGGAAAGTAGCGTAGGCTGAAGAATTAGTCAGGGACCTCAGAGACCCCAGATGCTGAGCCCTGCTCACTCTTTGTCGCTCTGAGCAAGTCCTTTAGCGTGGGATTTCATTTCTTGTATGCAATACAAGAGCTGGGCTGCTCATCTGGGCTCCCTCTGTAGTTGGAGCTAGGCTGGATGAATTGCTCTCTGGTGGCGTCTCTGTTACGCGTCCCCTCCCCGGAGAGGGTGAAACATCCCACGGATTTCCCTACCCTTCTCCAAACAGGGAGCGTAGCAGATAGTTTATTAGAAGAGGAAGTTAACTGTTGGAGGGCTACATGAGGTGAGAGAAATCCTGTTACTGTACAGTGGGGACAGTAGCTGCCTTCTGTCGTCTCAGTGTCCTTTGAGATTTAAGACATGGTGAGGTATTAAAACATTGATTCAGAACCAGCAGAACATCTGCAATGTTGAAATAATCTCTGTCAGCTGGAACACAGCCGCGCCACCTGTAAGATGCGGTACGACTGCCCCAAAGCAGTGACTCATGGGGCTGCGGCTGGGTAACTGGCTGTCCGTATTGGCAGCATTGCGCCTGACAGCTCGGAATTATCCGCGGGTTTGCACTCTTTGGGTTGGAATAAGGGACATCGGCACGGTGGTGAGACCAAACGTTAGGCTCAGACTTTCTCTGATTTGAGCTAGTTTAAAATCAGATGTCCAGCGTGCATTTGGAAACGCTGCTTGCCTGAATTTCCTTAGTGCCTTTTGGCCTTTAACCTCGCCGGTTAAAGCCTACAGGGCAGAGGCCGTGGGGCGGAGGGATCGCGGAAGCCCAGAAGCATCCCAGGAGATCTGCTGCTGCCTTTGTGCTGGGGACGGTCTGGGTGCGCTTTCCGTCTCCAGCCCAGCAGCAGCTTGTCATCTTCCCTGCATTCTCCCTTGCGATGCTTGTACAAGCTCTTGCACGAGAGCTTGCACAAGCCCTACCTTGTGAAGGAAAGGCGGGGTTTGTAGGGCCTGAGGGCGAGGGACAAACCTTCCTTCCCAGGGGATGTTAGTGCTCCTGTACTGACCAGCACTCTGGGAGCGGGATGTACTTTTTCCCACTGCATTTTCAAACGAATGTGCTGCCTCTAGTGCGTAGCCCCTGATTTCAAAGACGTCGTTTTAAGAACGCGCTACAAGAGCTAATTCATTAATGGGCATTTGTGTTTGGCTCCATGTAGGTCCCACACAGGGGAGAAGCCGTACATCTGCGAGGACTGTGGGGCTTGCTTTGCTGATAAAGGCAAACTCACCGGCCACAAAAGGACCCACACAGGTAGGCATTAAATACTTCAGCTCCTCCCCTTGCCTCTGCTAGAAATCGCTGGTTGGGATTTGAAGAAGGTGCACAGGGTTTTTTCTGTAACTCGCAGAAGAGACTTCAGGTACTGGGAGGGAACTATGAGGGACAGAAAGATAATTAAAACCCAACTTTCAAGTGCGAAATTGTGCTGAAAGAATTCAGAATGTCGTTTTCTCTCTCCTCAGGGGAGCGCCTTTTTAAATGTGACGTGTGCGGAAAACATTTTGCCACCAACGAGTATTTAAAATGCCACAAGCGCTGCCACATGGGTGCTAAGCCCTACAAGTGCGAGGTCTGTGGGAAGACGTTTGGCCTGAGAGCCTCACTCGCCCAGCACAGCAACGTCCACGCAGGTAACGGAACAGACTCCTGGGGGCTGGGAAAACAGAGGGCTCGGGAAGCTCGGGTCTGAGGCACCTGCCTGGCCATCGCGTTCCAGAACCACTTCCGTGAGCTCCTTGGGGTAGGTGATGAGGAGAAGCAGGGCTCGTACTGCTCCTGAGTTAAGCAAGGCATGGTATCGTGTTGTACCGCATGCTGCTCGCCCGGCCGATGCGGCCTGTTCTGTGCTGCTGGACGCTGTCGGAGCAGAGCGCTGTTCTCCAGCTTTCCCTTGCAGCCAAGAGGTGTTTATCACAGAACCATAAAAACCGCGGCCTCGGCACCTGTCTCCTGCGTACGCCGCTTCATCAGCACCCATGTTTACAAATCCGTTACCCTTTTTGCCTACCAAAATCGGGACGGGCAGAACCTGCCCTCTAACTCTTCCTGGGGGTTCCCGTTGGTTTCAGCGACCCGGCCGTATTTCTGCGAGCAGTGCGGGAAGACGTTCACCCAGCAGGGCGCTCTCCGTCGCCACCAGCGCATTCACACCGGGGAAAAGCCGTACAAGTGCCGAGCTTGTGAGAGAACCTTCACCGACATGTCCACCTTGCGCAGACACGTCTCGGTACGCTGCCCCCCGCGTGTCGTCGAGAGCAGTTTCTCGCCTTAACGAGGGTTTGCGTTGGTGCTTCACTTTGCATCTTTAGTTAAAAAAAAGAAGCGAAGCAGCTGAATATGGGGACTGGGGGGTTGATCCACATTCTGCAGGCGGCTTTTAGGAATAAGCTGCAGATGAAGTCTCTTCCGCGTGGCTGCAGTGCTGCAGTACGCTGAGCCTTGCCGGTTTCCGGGGCCCTCGACGGCAGAGCGAAAGGTTTTCTGCTGAGCGTTTAAGTTCACGTTTGCCCGTGGCAGTGGAGCCAGGGTGTCCCCATGGAGCCGGCACAGCCGTTCTGGCGGTGCAGAGGGAGCGCAGAGAGCGCCTCGGCGCTGGTCGGTACGGCGCCGCCTCAGACCTGCGGTTGTTAAAGCTGTTGTTGGGGAAAACCAGATTTAACTGATGTTCCCTCCCCTTTTTTTTCCTTTCTCTTTGTTTCCCCCAGGTTCATGACCGGAACGCTCACTGGAGAAGTTTCTTGATAGACCTTACAACCAAAAAAGACCATAATTGGTCCAAAATAGAAACGCTGTCGGACGCGCGCCTGGGCGAGGGCTCTGCGCCGGACGTGCGCTCGGTTGGCCGAGGTAAACCCCACAAAGCCGAGAGCGCCGCGCTGAACGGAGCAGCACGTGTGCCACCTGCTGCCGGCCATGCCGCAGGCGCCGACCGCTCCCTCCTCTGCTTGTGACGTCATTTACCGCCAGAAAACCCCGCAGGGGACTGGTCCCAGAGGTGCGCTGGAGGGGGTGAGCGGGGGCTTCGGCATTCTGCTGCAAAAGTACGAGATTGTAGGTCTGGACAGAGCTTTATCTTTTACCGAGGCTTGATGACATCACGGCGTATCTGTGTGTGTGTGCGGGCGCGGTGCTGTCGCTGGAAATTGTGGGGTTTTGGGGTTTTTTCAATAAAGCTGCGCTGGCAGCGTCTGTGCCCGGCGCTGCCCTCACGGGGTTCGGCCGCCGCAGCGGGCACGGCGGTGCCGCGTTGCCTAGCAACGCCTCGTCGTCGCTTCCCGCTTGACGCCACTTCCTGCGCGTCACGGCAGCGCCGGCGCCGCCCGCGGCCAACGGCCGTTGTCAGGGCGAGGGGCGGGGCGGCCTGGCGCAGCGCTTCCGGCCGCCGCCCGCA
>VWZZ01003955.1:131531-146116 GCA_013399095.1 Psophia crepitans | reverse complement strand
CGGGCGGCCGGCTGAGCGCCCCTCCATCAGCCTCCGGGCCGCGGGGACGTGTGCGGCCGCAGGCCGAGGGAGCGGCCTGCCGAGGAGGAGGAGGAGGACGGGTGGCCTCGCCCCACCAGCTGCGGGGAACCGCGGGGCGCTGCCGCGTCGTCCGTCCGCGCAGAGTCTCCTGGCCCGGCGTGGGGCCAGCGCACGTCTCGCCGAGCCCCAGGCTCTCACGGGGCCGCCGGGCCTCCGCGGGTGCCCGAGCCTGGCTCGGCGCTTGCTACAGTGCGCTGGCCTTTGCTTTGCAGGCCGAACCGCTGCTTCGGCCCCGCGGGCTGTGCCGGCCGTGGTGGTGCCGTTGTCTGGCGCCAGGCCTTGGAGCAGTGCTGGACGGGGCGGGCCAGCGTGCAGCAGCCACGTCTCGTTTGGCTGCACGGCAGCGTTGGTGCGGGAGGACGGAGGAGTTCGTGGGGTCGCAGTCGGTTGACGCTAGCTGGCCCGCTCTGTCTCCTTTCAGCTAGTCCTGACCTGGAAGGGGACAGGCGCACGGCTGCGCTAGAGCTGCGTTTGCATCTCGGTTCCACAGGCCAGCCCTAGCGAGCAGGCTCGCTGTGCAGCTTTTCAGGCCTTGTCTCTTTTAAGGCGACTGTGTAATACCTCTGTCAAAGGTGTCCTGCCAGCCTGGGGCTCAGCGACTCAGGGTACTCACCTCAGGAGCAGCGATGAAAAGCTTTGCAGCGCAAAGTATCTTGCTGTACACCTTGGATTAGTGCCCCCCCTCTGACCGAAGTCAGCGACGCGATGTGTTCTCGCAGGGGGGTTGATTCTGCGTAATGCTCCAGTGGGAAGAACGCAAGGTTTGCGCTCTGCAGCCTTATAGAAAAAGGAATTGGCACGACGTGTCTGTTACCGTGCACGCCTGCGGTCAGCTCCTGCAGCGAACAGCTCACCGAGCGCAGTTGGGAGCTCTTTCGCCCCGGCGGGAGACGTTTGTGGTTTGGGCGCTTGTTTCCTGCCGGGGATCGCTGTTGTCTACCTGTGACCGCAGCTTTTGCTCGGTGCTGAAATGAAAAATAGGTGGATAGCTGGGAAATAACGTGATAAGTACTTGAAAACAATTGTGTTGGGGGAAGAAAAAAAGAAGAGATAAGTTTTGATATCATTCATTGTTTCAGGTAAAGCGTTCGCTGAGCTTTTGCTTGATTCACCCTCAAGTACTTGGAGTGCTGGCGTGTCGTCTAACCGGGAGGAAAACATGGCAGAGTGGCTGTGGAGAAAGGGAAACAAAGCCTAGGCGTCATCTTTTGTGCTCATTTACAAGAGTCAGCCTTTCGGTCCAGACTCGGAGCGTGTCGTCTCTGTTCATACAGACCCTCTGCCCAGACTAAAGTGTAGCGCTGGGGCTCGCCTGTACGCCCGGGCGGTGTTTTGAGCTGCTTGTGGAGCTCTGAACTGGCCCGGGCGGGTCTTTGTCCCCTTCCTGGGTCTGTTGGTTTGGGTGTAGTAAGCGTAACTCCCTAACAGCGGGGTTCCGGGCTCCGTTAGGACAGCGTTAGTGGGACTGTTTAAGCCTTAATGTCAAAGGTGTATCGAGGTAGAGGTTCAGAGGCTGGGCAGCAGGAAGGGTTTGGTTCCGAGGACAGTCTCTTTCTGCAGGACCTAAGGTGGAGGCGTGGGTGTGCGTGGTGGGTTGTGTCCCCTCCTCTCCCACTCGCTTTTTGCGTGAGGTTGAGGAAGCGATTCTACTTCCCTGGGGCTCTGTGTGCCGTGTCTGTGAACCCCTATGGATATTATTGTCTCTTTCATGCTTAACGTGGCTTCCTTACTCTTAGATTATTATAAATTTTGTTCTGTTTCTACACTGCCTTTTTTATTCGTCTTTCTGAGCAAGACCTCTACTGTGCCGCCTATAAAAGGCTGCAAGGCTGCACCTGAGCGTGTGCAGGGAACAGAAACCGTAATCACCTTCTAGGAAAGAACTTTGTCAGGTTCAGAGTGCACACGCACATTAGTTGTTAGAAACACAGTAAAACGCAACAGATTGGGGGGGGGCTGTTGCTCAGAGCATCTTCAAAGTTCCTAGAAATACTGTTGTTCTTTTGAGAACTTGGGAGCAGCCTAAGACATCCCTGGGCCGTGTGACATACCCCGAACGGGAGCAGAAGTTGTGAAGCCCTTGCAAGGCCTCAGGCACTGAAAACGTAGGGGCTGTAAGTCCACTGGAGCGGTGGGTTTCTGTAAAGAAAAGAGGAAACACGCTGAGGACTTTTTCTGACTTCTTAGGCTTGCAGTTTGAGAACACGGTTGGGCCCTCTCCCGCGCTTCGGTCGGTCAAGCATGTGGAGTTTTATCCAAGCCTTGTTTAAAAGTCTTATCTTGGGAGGCTGTTTAAGGAAGTGTTTGTTTAGGATTGCAGTTAACTTTCACTTAATCTTACCTTTCTCTTACTGCCTGGTTAGGAGGGAGAATAATTTCTTAATTCCACAGGCCTTAATGAGAACGTTTCCTTTGATCTTCCTCTGTTTGCTTTGCCCCTGATAGTTCTAATAGTCTCCAGCATTTCGGGTAATACGGCTGAGGTTTCAACTCAAATTCACTTCAGAGGAACCTCAGCGGCGGCGCGGTTTGAGATCCGACCGCTTAGGGCGACGCTTTCTGCAGCGGGCGCTTCCAGCCAGGCAGCTGGCGGCGCTCCTTTGAAAGCCTGGTCGCTTAAGCTCAAGCACCTCAAGTGCTTAAAGCTGAAGTGAAGCACTCTCAAAAGCCGGGGCGTGACTCTGGGCCGGTGAAACCTTTTGAGTTTTGCTAGCTAACATGCGGTGTTGTTGACAGCTTTTTTGCAGAGGGAAGAAAGATGGAAAGTAATGCGGTTTTACTGGAATCCAAGTCCTCTCCCATCAACCTCCTGAATGAAATGCATCAGCTGCGGCTCCTGGGCCACCTCTGCGACGTGACCGTCAGCGTGGAGTACCAAGGCGTCAGGGCAGAGTTTGTTGCTCACAAGGCCGTGCTGGCAGCGACAAGCAAGTTCTTCAAGGAGGTGTTCCTGAACGAGAAGGGCATGGACGGCCCAAGGACCAACGTGTTCCTCAATGAGGTCCAGGTCGCCGATTTTGCTTCGTTTCTCGAGTTCGTCTATACCGCTAAGGTAGAGGTGGAAGAAGACAGAGTGCAGCGTATGCTGGAGATAGCTGAGAAGCTGAAGTGCCTGGACCTCTCGGAAACCTGCTTTCAGTTAAAGAAGCAGATGCTTGAATCGGTGCTGCTGGAGTTGCAAAACTTCTCGGAATCGCAGAACTCCGAGGAGGAGAGCGCCGCCCAGCCAAGCGTTGTCCTCGAGTCCAAAGCAGCTGCTGTGGCAGGAGCTGACCCGGCACACTGTCCTCTGGATCCTCCGGATTCCCCAGCGGACAGGCCCAGCAACGGAACGTCTCCCGAGGTGCCGGCTGCCAAACCAAAAGAGAAAATGGACAAAAAAAATAAGGAGGTGATGAAACCTCCCTACGCCAAAATCAGACGGGCAAGCGGCAGGCTGGCTGGGAGGAAAGTGTTTGTGGAAATCCCAAAGAAGAAATACACGAGGCGGCTGAGGGAGCAGCAGAAGAGCGCGGAGGCTGCTGTTGAAGAAAACAAATACCCTCAAGACCAGGATATGTGCGACGCGGAGAGAGGGGAGGGGCAAGCGGAGAACAGCATCAAACCTGAGAGCGGAGAATGCGATGGCAACTTGGAATCGGAAGAAAGCCTGAAAAAATCCGAAGAGGACAAAAAGAAACGAGGCAGCAACTTCAAGTGCAGCACCTGCGAGAAGGAATTCCTGTACGAGAAAAGCTTCCTCAAGCACATAAAGCACAGCCACGGCATCGCAGCCGAGATCATTTATCGGTGCGAAACCTGCAGTCAGACCTTTGCCAACCGGTGCAACCTAAAAAGCCACCAGCGCCACGTCCACAGCAGCGAGCGCCACTTCCCTTGTGAGCTCTGCGGTAAGAAGTTCAAGAGGAAGAAGGACGTCAAGAGGCACATTCTCCAGGTTCATGAGGGTGGTGGGGAGCGTCATCAGTGCCAACAGTGTGGAAAGGGGTTGAGCTCCAAAACTGCCTTGAGGCTCCATGAAAGGACGCATACAGGCGACAAGCCTTATGGGTGCACAGAGTGTGAGGCTAAATTTTCTCAGCCTTCTGCACTTAAAACACACATGAGGTATGAACAGACTTAACTGGCCTTGTTAGATTCTGGGGGGAGAAGCAGAATCCCCTGGAGCACACCTTGAGCCTTCAAGTGAAGTGGGGATGTAAAGCGCGACTGACCGGAAAGTGTCCTTAGTTCCTTTTTTCCATAGCTTTTTGGGGGTTTGGGGGCGGTTTTTCCCACTTTTCAGGTTAAGGGAGGTGCTGTAATTTTCTGTAAGCTGAAGCAGAGGTGCGTGGGCCGAGGCCTGCCGCTGCTAAAGCGCACGGTTAACTTTGCTCATGGGCGGAGACCGCCGTCAGTGGGACGTTTCCCTTGAGAAAAGCAGACCTCATGCCAAATTACTGGTAGGACTAGGGCTATAATTGTTGCAGCTAATTTGATGCCTCTTTATGTTCAGTAGAATAATGTTATGCAGTAAGCACGAAAGTATTCCAAAAAGATTTGGCCTTGTATTAAATGGAGGAGCCCCAGATTTGGGTGCCGAGCGTAGAAAATAACCGGTACGTGACAATGCCGGCATCCCACCACCCAGAGGTGAGTGAAGCGCCGAAGGCACCCGTGCGGAGCTGATGACATCAGTTGTAGCGCTTACATCGCTGTGAGATTCAGCGGTGGAAGTGCAGACACACGGTCCTCAAAGTGCACAGGGGAGGCGTTTCTATCGAGGCAAAAATCGTGGCTGCTGAGGGCTTTGGCCTGCTCCTGTCAGCCCACCAAAGCGGTCACCTGGTGCGCAGCCAGGGAGTAAGCGCGGAGAGGGAATATCCCAAAGCGCTACTGCGCAGGCCTGAAAAGAGAGCGCGGTTGTGCCGGCGCGTCCGGGGCGGCATTTCCCGCGCGGCGGAAGGGCTCCTTACCCGCTGCTGCCTTTCGCTGCCCCTTTCGAAGGCGGCGTGTTTACTCCCGGTGGTAGAAAGCGCGTCGGGAAGCAGCCTCCTGCGAGAGTGCTCCTCCGACGGGACCGCTGATGCCGTGCACGGCGTCTCCCTTGCGTCGTGTGTCCTGTCCTGACCACGAGCAACTGCTCTGAGCTGCCTAAAAATGAGTTTGTGGCGTAAGCGGAGTCTCTCCTCCGTTGCGTACCCGTGACTTGCGTTGTGCTGCAAAGGAAAGAGGTACCTCGGTGCTTTAACCTTCCTTTTTCATTTCAGAATCCACACTGGTGAGAAACCTTTTGTCTGTGACGAGTGTGGCGCCAGGTTCACTCAGAATCACATGCTTATCTATCACAAGCGGTGTCACACAGGTAAGGCTGGCTTTTGCAGTGCGCTGCGTGTAGGAGGAGGCCTGCTGTGAAACCGGGAGATCTTGTTTGCGTTCAGAAAACGGGGGTTTGTGCTGGTTTTTAACGTAAAATAGGTTTTCTCATCCCTAGACTGAGAAACGTTCCTGTAAGTGGGTAGGCAGGCAGGGGAAGGAGTCAAAGGAGTTGATTAAAGAGAAAGGGAGTTCCCAGCCGGCCGGGATCTGACATCGGCAGTGTGGGCAGAGGCCGCTTTGTATAGCCTTCAGTATCCTAGGAGCTGTCACCAATAAACAGCCTCACTGGACGCTGAGGAGAAAACTGATTTCTCCCTAGATCCAGGACAGTTAGCCTGAGGAATACCAAACCGCCGTCTTGGCTTTCCCTGACCCGCAGAGAAAGCCGCGCCAATGCCCGTGTCCTTCTGCGGCTGTCCTCTGTAGTGTGGGTCGGTGCGCTGACCCTGCTGCAGATGGTCTGCCTTCTGCCCGCAGCTCCTCACTGCCTCTGGGTGCCAGAAACCAGGAACTTGCCGCGAGCTGTAATTCAGGAACACTTTTTGAGGGGCATATAACTAAAATGGGGTGCTTACAGGCAGACATCGTCCATCAGAGGCGTGCAGCCTCGCGTTCGGGATGGGAGTAGGCCGAGCACCCTGCAGGTGGTGAGCAGGCGGCTCGCTGCAGAGCTCCCCGGGCTTTTCGTAGCCTGCGTAGAGCTGTCGGTGCGGTGCCCTGGGTGGGGGGTGCCCTCAGAGGAGGGCGCCCTGCCTTCTGCGGAGGTGGCGGCGGCCAGCTGGGATCCATTCGTGAGTCTGGCACGGGCTGCGTTTGTAGGTAGCAGCCTCCAGCCTTGGCCCGTGATGTTTTGGTTGTGTTCTCCAGCGCCGTGTGGGCTGAGTTCTCCTTTTCGCCCTTGCTGTAGGGGAAAGGCCCTTCATGTGCGAAACCTGCGGGAAGAGCTTTGCCTCCAAGGAGTACTTGAAACACCACAACAGGATCCACACCGGGTCCAAACCGTTCAAATGCGAGGTGTGCTTCCGGACGTTTGCGCAGAGGAACTCGCTCTACCAGCACATCAAAGTTCACACAGGTAGGAGCTGCTCCTGCTGTCTGAAACAGGCCCTCGCCAGCACAAGGCGTAGGCCTCACCGCCGCGCCGTTCAGACGCGGGGTTTCTCCGCTGGGGTTTCCCGTGGCTTTACTTCCTACCCTGCAGGCACGGTTTGACTCCCGGTGCAGCGCGGTTTTCCATCCTAGCGCTCCCTGTGCTGCTCACTGAGTCGCAGCAGCTCGGAAACCCTTCCAGGAGCCGTGCAGGTGCCGTCAGTAACGCCGCTGCCTGAGGAGCAGGAAGAGTAGCGGTGGCCAAGGAGCTGTGTCCGCTTTAGCTCTGAGCGAAGCGCTGCAAAGAGTTGCTCTCGTCCTTGTCCGCTTGCCCACCTTCCGTGTTTGTGTCTCGCCTCCGTGGATTCCCTCTTTTACGTCTGCTTTTGAGTTTCCGTGTCCGCTCTCTCCAAGCCCCCGTCACTCGGGGGTGCAGTAGGTTGCGAATACTCCCGCTCCTTTCGTCGGGCAACATACCCCCTGCGTGCCCGTCCAGTGCCGCCCTGGCGGGAGCGTTCCCCCCAGTATTCTCCCTGCTAAGGAAATCGGTGTTTCCGTGCCACACCTTGCTCTTCCTTCTCTCCCCTCATCCGTGTGTGTAGCGTGGCGGTACCGCAGGGGCCGTGGGGGACACCAGCGCAGCAGCACCGCCGGTAATACTCTTTCCCTGCTGTGGGGTGTCACGGGTCGGTCTGTGAGGCGGGGTTTGGGATCCTTTGCCGACCTTGGCTCAGGAGGGAGCAGACATGTGGCTGTTTGAGCGCGGTGAGGCCGTTTGTGCCCAGCGTGGAGGCGGCCTCGTGGCTGGCAGCAGCCCTGGCGCTCGTGCTCACGGGACGTGATGTGGAATTGGGAAAAGTCGTGTTCTGGGACAGGACCTTAGTTGCTGACGGAAAATACAAGTGGAGGACACGGAGGCTGTGGTGTTTGCACGGGTTTCTGCAGGCTTGGGGTCTAGCCCTTACTCTTTAGGTATCTGCTCGCTTCAGGTGTGTCAAAACTAACCCCACAGCGAGAATTCTGGAGCACCTCGGGGTTTTCCCCGAGGGTGCTCGTGCGTGCCTTACCCTTTCACGAAGCGCGGGGCTCCTTGGGGTTCCGCGGTGAGCGGCACTCGTGACCCCCCCGCTGTGCTCCGCTTCCAGGGGAGCGGCCCTACTGCTGCGACCAGTGTGGCAAGCAGTTCACGCAGCTGAACGCGCTGCAGCGTCACCACCGCATACACACCGGGGAGAAGCCGTTCATGTGCAACGCCTGCGGGCGAACGTTCACCGACAAGTCCACCCTCCGGCGGCACACTTCGGTAAGAGCCGGCCCTCCCGCCGCCCTAGCGCCTCGGTCCCTGGGCCCTTTGTGGGAGGAGAAGGGCCCCAGGGACACGGACCAGCGCCCCGGCGCGCGCTGGCCCAGCTTTGGGGCAGGAACTGGGGTGGAGGGAGACCTTTTCTCTCTGGGTGGGAGCTGAGTCCAAGCTTTTGCCTCCCGGACAGTCAGCACGCGTTCAACCTGCTGGGTTGTGGTTATTTTTTGTTTTCAGATACACGATAAGAACACCCCCTGGAAGTCCTTCCTTGTCATAGTCGAAGGGGCGTCTAAGAACGACGAAGGTCACAAAACGGAGCTTCCCGACGAGGAGTATGACGTGTCACCTAAAATCCCAGAGAAGCTGCTGTCTTTCTCTGAAAATGGCCACTACCAAAACTTGACCGCCGTCCCGGCGAGCGTGACGGCGCTGCACGACACCGGTTCTGCCGCGGGAACAGGCTGCAAGTCAGACGGGACGCCGGGGCCGCAGGAAGCCCTGATAGCCACCGCCTTGAGCGAGCTGACGGTGCTGCACGCCCCGACGGACGCTGTTCAGCCACAGCTTCACGCTCTGGTGAACATGGAGTAACGGCATTTACACATCCGGTCTCGGCTGCGCCCTGCGTGTAGGCCTTTGACTGCCCCTAACCCGGGGGGGAGCCAGGAGCAGCTGCGCTGGACACGAACGGATCGCCAGAACTTCCTCAGAGAGTCGCCACCCGCCTGCGCCGCGTCCCGTGCCACCTCCCGCAGGCAGGGCAGGGTCCCGCCGCGCCGGGGGCCCCGGTGAGTGTGTTCCCTACGCAGGTGAGGTGGCTGGCTCCGGCCCGCCCGCGGTGAGAGCGAGTGCCCACGTTCAGAGAGGTTCTAAGGCCGGGGGGTTGATGTCCGCTCCATTCGGTGACGCAGGTGCAGGCAGAAGCGACGCTGTGTTTCGCAGCCCGGCAGCTCGGTGACATTAATGGCGTTTTCCCTAGCGGAGATCCGGGCGTAATACGGATTTTACTGAATTGCTTTTCGGGAAATGTTGGTTTCTCCCTGCTTTTGCCAAAGACCCGAGCAGTGAGCCAGCTCCCTCCCCGGGACAGGTTTCGTTCCAGGAGCTGGGATTCTCCAGCGCCACCCAAACAACCCCCCTGGCTCTGATCTGCGGACCCACTTTGAAATTAAGTGATATTGCGGTGGGAAAAGTTAATTACTGTTCTGCTGCCGAGGTGCTGTGGGCCAAGAGCCTCCAGGGGGACCGGGAGGCAGTCGGGGTTCCAACGGCATCAAGTGCCCCTGGTTGCCTTTAGCCAGGCGTCCCGGGAGGAGCTGGGGCGTTGCCCCTGTGCAGGGAGGGACCCCTGCCCGGCCCCAGAAGAGGGTGCTGGCACCATCCACGCTTCAGGACTCGGGGCCAGCTCCCCAGGGCCACCGTCTACAGATCCAGAGCCTTTCCGAATTCATTCTCCTCCTTATTTGAACATTAACGTAGTATTTCCACAGAAACCTCCCCAGCTGAAGCTGGGAGAGCCTTTTTCAGAAAGGCTGTGTGGGCGTGCAGGCCGTGGGGGGGCCCGTTCCACGGCGGGGGGGTTGGCGAAGCAGTAAAGCCCCCGGCCGGCGGCACAGAGCACAGGTGCGGTGCCGCGGGGCCAGAACTTACTCTAGAGAAAGGGAATTTTTTTAAGAGAGCACATTTCCAAGAGGTTATATTTGAAGTATTTATTCAGGCAGGAGGTCCCTGTCGAGGCTCGGTAACCTGAGCGCCCGACAGAGGCTGCGGATGTATTTAAAGCGTTAGCGCCTGGAGTCGGGGCCACTTCTGTGCGCTGGGACCGTCTGGGCGCCGGTTACTTCTACGCGCTGTTCCTATTAAAGTACTGAAACCCCCGCGGCGGCGGTGACCGAGCGTCTCTGTACCCTCCTCGTGTCGCTGCCAGGACCCGGCTCCTGGCGCCTGCCTCCAGCAGGGGTTAAACACGCCGGAAAGGGGGGACGCAAGGCTGTGCCCCCCCTGGGGTGTGGCTGCGCCCCTCTGCCGGCTCCAGCCCCCGCTGCCCCCTGCCCTGCCCTGCAGAGACCAGCCAGCACCGCGTGCGGTCAGGATTTCCACTTTATTGGTGCACAGAGTCACACAGAACATGGCAGCCTTCGCTGAGGCCGTCGCGTGAGTAACGGCTGACGGTACAGAACCGTGTACGGGGGATACAGCGGAGCGACAGGCTGTCACTGTAAAACCGTCACAATTTACCACGGGAACACGGGAGGACATGCTGCAGCCTACTGACACACGACGCACGAGTTGTAGTTTTAACGCTATTACTCCAGAGCACGGTAACGGCCCACGCGGGTGCGGCCGCCTGCGCCTTACCGCGACGCGCGCAACGCCGACAACGGGAAAAGGGAACAAAAAACCGGCACAAGACACTCGCCTGGGTTCCGCGACAAGCAACCCTCACGGCCGGGGGGCTGCGCGCGCAGGGGGACGGGTGCGTGCCCGGGGTTCTGTTACGGACGGAGCCTTCGCAACGGACCTGGGGATGAAGGAGCTGGAGCTGCCTGGAGGAAGGAGCCGCGCCCGGGCTTGCTCGGTGCGCCCGCCTTGCCCGTCCTGCGCAGCTCCCGGGCTCTGTCAGCACGGCCTACAGGAAACAAGGGGCCTGTGAGAGCGGGCGGGAAAACAGGAACCCCTGAGGTGGCAGGTACCCGGCGCGGGGTCTGGGTGTCCACGAGCGCCCCGTGACCAGAGCCCGGCCCTCGGCCCAGCAAGCCGAACCGCGCTGGACCCAAACGCGTATCTGGAACTAGAGCAGGCGCAGCCACTGCCGCAGCAGCGAGAGAAGCGAGGGGCAGCGCCCGGGCTGGGGGGCAGCGCCCGCCAACGACCTTCCTGCTGGGGGGAAGGGCCAAATAGAGCGATTAATTAATTACTGCTTCATTATTTATGCATCAGCAGCACAGCTGAACATTGGTTTGGGGACAAACTGCGCAGCCTCCGTCACACACGCGCACGTGAAGTCACGGGCAGTGTAGCTGGCTCAGGTTAGAGGAAGCGTTGCACGAGCAGCCCAGGCCACAGGCACCCCGCGGGACCTGCTGAGCGCATCCGACTCCTTCCCCCAGAGAACCAAGCCGAGGTGTCTGCGTGACGCCACGTGCCCGGGGGCGGCAGCTGCGCCATGGGCAGCGAGGTCAGAGACTGACGGTGCTGCCCGGCGGTGGGGCACAGCGCGGAGTAAAGTACGTGGAAAAAGAGATTCAAGAAAATACAGAAGCAGCTTGGGTTTTGCCTTTAGATGTGAAACACCGAGGGCTGACACCCAGGGAAGCAGCCCCGTCCCCAGCGCTTCCAGCACGGGGTCACCGCGCTCTGTGCTGGCGCCTGCGCGCACGCACGGGGACGTGCACACGCGCGTGCGGTGCGCAAGGGTCACAAAGCCTTTCACTAGCACCGTTAGAGAAGCCCAACCATTTACAGGCCCCAGGATGGGTCCGTTTCGAGACAAACCGGGAAGCAGCCACCGGCGCTGGCGTGGACAGGACACCCACGTGCTGGAGGCAGCAGGGCTGAGCATTGGTGGGGAGCAGGGGCCGGGCGCGGGCTGAGGGTCACAGCACCCACCCCCCCAGGGGGGGTTCCTGCCTGAAGCGCTGCTTTCGCCTCCGACAGATCTGCCGGCGATACCCAGGGCACCGCTCCCGCCTCCCCGCGGTGCCACGACAAAGAGCAGGGTACTAAAGAAACACACACGTCACGGGATTCGTAAGCGACGAAATAAAGCGAGAGATTTTGATCACGTGTCCCAGAGCGGTCCTTGGCCGTAAGAGAAGAGCAGGGTACGCAGGCCGCTTGCCACAAACACCGCACCGGTCACTTCAGGTCCCCGTCCCCTTCGCCTTGGATGGACTTCTTGATGCGGAGCAGCATGGTGGTGAGCCACTGGTCCAGCCGCGATATCGAGTCGAATTCTTTAACCTGTTAGCAAAAACCCCACACACAACACAGTGGTTTAAACCAAGCTATTGGAAAGCAAACGTGAGTGTTGCAGAAGCAGCGTCCCACAGGCTCTGGAAGTACGGTCTGTTAAAACTTCTGGTCTTCCCAGAGAAAAAAAATAAATCAAAATGAAAATAAAATATATGTCTATCCGAACCCGCACCGAGCGCGGCACGCCGCTGCCGAAGGCCGAAAGGGGCTGGAGCAAACGGGGCAGGACCTTTCCTTAACCCCGAGTGAAAAACCCGTCGTTGTGGGACCTGCCGGAGCGGAGGCGGGAAGCGGCTCTGCCCAGGGCCGTCTCTCCGGCGGGCTGCCGCGGCCCCCGGCTGCCCGGCCGTTCGCCCCGCAGCGCTCGGGAGCCAGCTGCCGTCCCACACTTACCCGCGCACACAAACAGACATCCCAAAGGAAGGTAAAAAAGGAACAACCCCCATCCTCGAGCGCGCCTCAGCCCGCTGGCGACTGCTTACCGCCTCGGTGTATGCCTCGCAGTTCTGCTCCTCGTGGGCTTCCAGCAGTTTCTGGAAAAATTGAGATACACGTTAAAAAAAATGTGGAAATGCTCTTGGTACTGCATGCTGCCGCTGCGCCGGCGTCTCATCCCCAGGAGAGAGGGCACGGCCGCCCCCGCCCTGCGGGCCCCTTCGCAGCCCGTCCCCGCCACCCGCTACGAACACAAAGAGCTTGTTTGGGGGTTTTAAAGTTCGCAAGAACAGCGATCTCTCTGCTGCAGCCACTTCCAGGAGCCTGGTGCGGACCCGGCGAGTGCCACGCGAGTCTGATGGCCTCTCGGACGTCGGAGTCGAGGCCCGCGGCTCTGGCAGGCGGAGACGCCCGAAGCCGAGGGCAGCCGGCGTTGTCTGCCTCCACTCACTTTCAGTAGCTTGCACTCCCGCGAATCTGTGAACGCTGGGAACATCTCTTCATACTTCTCCAGAGCAAGCTGAAAGAGAGGAGAGCCCTGGTCCGTGCTTCACACTGAACTACTTGATTTTTATTCCAGTGTTTGCCTTCCAGTCCTAAAACCGCCCAGCGCGCCTGGGAAGGGTTCACGGTAAATCCAAGCCAGCGCTCGGAGCTTCGCTCCCCGCAGGAGCCAGGCCAGCCCCTGGGGGCGGCTCTCGGCCGGGGCGGTCGGCGAGGAGGGAGGCAGGAAGGTTGGGGTAAGCGCCCCGAGCCACCAACCTTGGCGTTCAGCTCGTCCACGATGAAGTGGCACAGCGCGGCTTTGAAGAAGTACTCCTTGGCACTGTACTTGAGCAGAGGGTTATCCATGGTGTTGGTTCCCACCTAGGCACAAGGAGGCATTACCGGCGTTGGGGAGGGGCAGCCGAGTACAGGACAGTGCCACGCGGCTGTCTGCAGATCAGAAAGGGGGGGAAATAGATTTCCTTCCCCCAGGCTTTGTCCAGAAACAACAGGATTCGGGGGGAAAACGCCCCCGGTAAGTTAAAGCAACTCTTAAAGGAGCGAAGCAGGAGCAAAGGCGCAATCAGCCCCGGGATAGGTGAGAACAGGAGCTTCGAGGTGCCGGCAGGTTTGTGAGGCCACCGCGCTGCCCCACTTCGCGTGCCCGAGCCGCTCCTGCCCCGCCGGACACAGCCCGCACCGCCCTCACCTGCTCGTAGATTTCTATCGCCTTCTGGTACTGCTCCAGCTGCGCGGCGTAGGCGGCCACCTTCAGCAGACACTTGTTGGCGGAGCTGCAACCAGGCACAGCCTGAACGTCAGCGACGGCGTCCTGGGGGCGAAGCCCAAAGCCCCGCCCCGGGACCTCCAAGCGCCGCCCGGCGTACACAACAGCGGCCCCAAAAGCTGCCGGTCAGGGGGCTGCTCTTCGTAACGGCCGCGACTGAGATGCCGAAAGGCGCGAGGACCTCAAGCTCAGCGCAGACCCTTGTGGGGCACCGACGCAGGACAGGGGCACCCCACTGGAGGCGGGCGCGGGGGGGGCGGCTGGGAGGAACCCCTGAGGGCTCCTTCACAGAGACCACTTGCCTGTTGGACTCCTCTCCCTTGTAATAGTCGGCGGCCTGCTCGTAGTGTGCGATGGCCTGGGGACAGAAACGGTGCGCCTCAGTGCCGCCCGCGAAGCGCAACTCTCGGCCAGGCAACCGCGTCCGCAACGGCTTTTCCGTTGTGCGCGCAGAGGGAGCGGTGGCGCGGCGCGGGGATGCTGGAGGAGCGAGGGGCTGCCGCACATCCCTTCGGGCGCCCAGGAATCAGCCACGGACTGCCCCACAGCGTTCCCAACGCGCTGCTCAGGCGCGGAACGCCGCTTGATTCGGGGGGGTTCCTCACCTGGGGGTTTCGCCGGCCCTGCCGCGCTGCAGCTCAGCACAGGGGCGCGCAGAAGAGCCTGGCTTTCCCCGCCAGGGAAAAACAATCACCACTCACCCCGTTAACACGCATTTCAACTTGGGGGGGGGGTCGCACCCACACCGAGCAGCGTGGTGCCGGGCAGGGGACGGGCCTCAGCAGCGGTGCTGAGCTCGGTGCTGCTCTGGCCGGGGAGGGGAGTGCAGCCGCGCCAGCGCCGCCCTCACCTTCTCGATGTCCACCAGCTCGGCCTCGTAGATCTCGGCGATGGTGATGTGGTGCTTGGCAGCGATGGTGAATCGCCCCTAGGGGAGACGGAGGGACGAGGTGAGACGGGGGCTCCCCTCCGCCCTGCACGCACCGCGTTTACCGAGCCGCGTCTCTCACAAGCGCGTCCGTCCGCCCGCGAGCTGCCAGCGCAGCTTCTTACCATGTCGGTGTAGATATC
>VWZZ01003955.1:90244-127680 GCA_013399095.1 Psophia crepitans | reverse complement strand
TAACGGCACCGGGGCAGGGCGCCAGCGGCCCCAACCCCCCGGCACGGCCTGCGCCCGGCAGGGAGACACAGGGCTGGGCCACGGGCCTGGGGCAGGCGGCGGCACGGCCCCGTGAAGACTGGGCAATAAACCCAGCGGCGTTTGCAGAGCCGGGGCTGCCAGGGGCACGGCGAGGGGCTGCCAGGGCCCGGAGCCCCGGGACGCCATGGAGCCACTTCTCCTCTGTGACCTGGGACCCCTGGCGGAAAACAGAGCCGCCCGGGGCATCCTCTGCCCCATGGCCACGCAGCTCTGCCGCCTGACCCTCGCCCTGACGCGGGGCGGGAGGCACCAGGCCGGGCCCGGTTTGGGGCAGAAAGCAGGAGCGTTGGCCACAGCCACGGCAGGGCTCGCCGCTGCTGCCAGGAGGTAAGCCTGCGGGGCGGCCCCCCGGCAGGCCTGGGGGCCGAGGAGGGGGGAGGAACGGCAAAGGAAGCGGCAGGGCGCTCCCTGGGACGGGAAAGGAGAGGGGGAGCCAGCGGGGGTACGTTTAAGCTAAACGCAGCTCATAATCCGGCCCGCAGACCCAACGCCTCGGTGAGGTCACCGGGCACCGCAGCCCCGGGGCTGTTGCCTGTGCGAGCTGGGCCCGGCTGACGGCGGCCACCGGGAAAGGCTCTGCGACAGTGTGCCCCTCCAGCTACACCGGCCCAGGCCCGTTAAGGGCTGGCACAGCTAATTGCCGCGGCAAAGCCCGAGACCAGCGCGTGCTACCCACCGCGGCTGGCTCCCGCGGGGCAGCGAAGGGCCGAGCGCGGCGGCTTCTGTTGCAGGCTGGCTGAGGAGTCCAGCGACGAGGTGCTGGAGGGGGAGACGCGCCCTGCGGCCGAGTCCCTCGTCCTGGCAGGGAGGCACGTGCTGCTGGCGGCCCACGAGCTCCAGGCACAGCCGGATGACCCCAGCCGCAGGGAGGAGCTGGCTGTGGCAGCGAAGAAGGTCTTAGTGGAGACAGCGAAGGTAAGGGCAGAGGGGGCCGGCGCAGCCGGGACGCAGCGGTGGGTAAGGGTGCAGCTGGAGGAGGGACGAGAGCTGCCCCCCGCCAGGACAGGGCGCGGGGCAGGGCCTGGGGGACGCTGCAGCTGCGGCAGCAGCAGTTTCGTCACTGCGCGCCCACTGGGGCAGGCCTGTGGGGCAAACAGCCCCTGCCCTGCCTGCGCCGGGGCGGCACCTGGGCTGCACAGCGAGCAGGGAGTCTCGAGCCCTGCCCACCCTGAGCAGTTCTTCTGCCGGGTTTTTTCCGGTTAGATACTTCAGATCGCAGATGCTGCTGGGGCGAGGAGGGTAATTCAGGCTGCCAGCTGGCTTTCGGAGCGCCTGAGCATGCTGCGGGATGCAGGGGACATGCCAGGACTGCTGGCTGCTTTCCGGGCCTTTTCCGAGGCCCTGCTTCTGCTGAGCGATCTGACAGCGAAGCGCCTCGGGGAACTCCGAGACTGCCCTCGACGGAAGAGCTTGGCCCAAACTCTGCAGCTGCTTCAGCAGTGCGTTCCGCTGCTGCTCACGGCCAAGCACGGCGAGCTGAAACGCTCCTGGGACCCGCAAGCCGACCTCTCCAAAGAGCACGCCTTCCAGCTGACGGAGAGGACCATCAAAGAGCTCGCTTCCCTGCTCGCCGACAGCACGGGCAGCCAGGAGCCACGGGACAGAAGCGGGGTCTTCTCCCAGCACGTGAGCAGGCTGCTGGCGCTCCTCTCTCACCCAGAGCCAGCGCACCTCTCCGACAGCGCGTTCAGCGCTCACGTGGAAGCCGTCACCTTCTACTGCATGCTGCTAGCCGACTCGTCCGGGCCAGATCTGAAGCGGGACCTGGTAGAACGTTGCCGGGTTCTGCTGCGGCTGAGGAGGAGCATCTGCGGCCGCGTAAGCCGGCAGGAGAGACAGCCAGGGCAAAGCTGGGGAGCAAGCAGCCTGCGGGAGGAATGTCACGCCATGAGAGAGGAGCTGGAGAGTCTCGACCAAGCAGCGCTCACAGCTACCCTGTGCCAAATCTTCGACACCTTCTTTGAGGGCAAGGAGCCCCTGCGGCGGTTGGTTGAAGACGCCCTCAGCCTTGCCGGTCCGGGGTGTTTTCCAGCAGGACAAGGGGGATTTTTAAAGAAGCTTCAGCCCCTCACTGCCACCTTCTTCACACAGGCCCAGCGGATGCTCAGAGTGTCAGACTTTGTTCTGGCCAGGTGCACCAAAACCCAAACCGTGACAGAAATCGGAGAGCGGGTGGAGTACCTGAAGGGACTCCTGGCCGGCCTCCCCCCGCTGCTCACCGAAATGAGTGGTCATGCAGCCCAGACAGGCGCCGCCGAGCAGCTGCGGTCCTTGTATCAGGCGTGGGCCGGAACAACGGAACGCCTCCTGCGGTGCTTTGAGGAGACGGTCAGCACGCCTGAATTCCTTAAGCTGTCCGTCCAGGAAATGGCCAGGCACCGGGAATGGTGTGAGAAGGCCCTGGGGAGGCAGGACCCCGAGGGGCTGTCCTGGCACGCGGCTCGCCTCGCCAGCTGGGCCCACTGGGTGGCCGAGGCTACCACCAGGTACGTGGACAGAGCCACAGACCCCATTTACAGGAACGGCTTGCTGGTCTGGGTCCAGCAGCTGGCCAGCTCCATCCGTGGGCTGGAAGCGGCCGCAGCCCTTTCTCCGGAGAGGCTCTCCTGCCGCCAGACAAGGGATGTCTTCTCCAAGGCAGCGAGCTGCCTGATGGATGCAGCTCACCGCGTCCGAGACGGGCTGGACGGGTCCAACCACCCAGATATCCTCAGCCCTCTCCGGGCACGAGTGCGAAGCGCTGATGTCGCGAAGGAGCTTGAACTCAGCCCGTCACGCGCCGGGCTAACAACCGTCGCTGATGAGGCTGCGCTGCAAGAAGACGTCTTAAGCCGTCCGTCTCCACGAGCAGGCAACCTCCACCCGGGCGTTGTTCCAGGGAAAGGAGAGGCGCACCCCGTCGTTGCGGCTCTCCTGGCAGCAGCGAGAGCCCGCGATACGGCAGCTATCGACGCTGCTTGCTCCGCCTTGCTGGAACTCTCCAGCGGCTGTATTGACGCGGCGAAGGAAGCGCTGCCCGTTGCCGACGCTCCCCAGAAGGAGACGCTGGGGCAGCACCAGAGGATTGTGCTAACGACAGCACGCGTTATCGGCCTGGCCAGGGAAACGGCCCCACAGCAGCCTCCTTGTCCAGGCACGCTTCTCCAAATGGCGCTCTCGCTCTCCGAAATGATCCGGGAGACCAAAGAGTGCCTGGCAGCCGTGGCAGGCTCCTGGTATAGTCTGTCTCAGCAAGTATTTGCCTTCATCTCGTCCGCTGACTTTCTGAGAGGCAAACAGGCTTTGGACGAGACCGTGACGGGCTTAGCAGGAGCGGTTCAGTTAGCAGGAGACATTGCCTGTAGTAAGGGAAATCCCGTTTCCCCCGACGTCTGGGAGAGCTTTCTGCAGGTCCAAGCCAAGTTTTCCCGTGCTCAGATGAACACCCAAGTGTTACTTGAGAAAGCAGCGTCCTTGGAGGGCTCCTGCAGGGCGGGGGAGGCCAGCCTGGAGCTGCGCTGTGTCCAGTGGGCTGTCAGCATGCACGTCCTGCTGGGCGCTGTGGACCGGTTCATAGGCAGGGACGTCCTGCTCCTGAAGGAGCTGCAGAGCGCTGTGAAGAACAAGCTTTGCCCGCAGAGCCTCTTGGCTGCCGTGTCCGAGAGCTCCCTGAGGCTGCAGGAGGCCGCCCGGCTCTCTTACTTGTCCTGCCCTGAAGACTGTGGTCGCAGTGAAATCCTCGTGCTCAGGGAGGAGATAAAGGTGCTGACGGAAGCGCTGCTGGATGCCTCCAACACCCTCTCGGTCTCTCCACTGTCTGCTGCCAGCTTGTACATTTGCTTTGAGCTCCTGCAGAGAGACTTGGCCCTCAGGGCCAAGGCGCTGTTGCTCCACCTGGAGAAGGTCAACGCCGAACACCTGCAGGTCATCCGAGGCGTCCTCGGGCCAGCCCTGTCCCCTCTGTCTCCGGAGGAGAGGGAGAGGAGCAGAGAGGCCTTGGAAGAGAAGGCCACTCGGCTCGTGGCTAATGTTGAGTGGGTCAAAACCACCCTCCAAGACGTTCTGGAGGCCAGCGCTCAACTGGAGTCGCGGGCGAACCTGCTCTCCGTGGCAGACCACCTCCTGGTCCTCACGTCCGACGCAGTGGGCAGCGCCAGACAGCTCTTCCAGAGCCGCGGGCACAAAGGGCACCTCCGCCTGGACAGTATCGCCTGGCACTGGTCAGCAATGGCACGCCACCTCGTCACGCAGCTTCAGGCTGTCCAGGGCATCAGCGGGCACGTTCTGCGGCTCATCGGACAACGCCTGCAGAACGCAGGGGACCAGCGCTCTCCAAGACAACGCAGCAGCGCAGCCAGGCTCTTCCCAGCCCAGGAGCTCGGTGCCCTGAGCCACAGCAGATCAGCAGACACGTGCCCGAGCAGGAGCGGACGAGCACGCGGAGCTGCCAGGGAGGCAGGTGAAACGGTACAGTGGGTTATTGCCCCCCGTCAGCGCTTACCGTCAGCGCCGTCCGTCCGTCCCTAACTCACACCACGGAGCGTTAAGATAAGTGGCGCTGGCAGGGACCTCTGGAGGTCCAACAGCCCAACCCCCGGGCCACCCTCAGAGGCAGGTCCGGTTGCTGACTGCTCCGTTCAGCCCAGTTCCGGAGACCTGATCTGACAGTGCGTAAACCAACCCCCCACCCGAACACCGGGCCTGAGGAGCAGGGGGCCGTGGGGCTCTCCCTCCCGAGACACCCACCGCCTCCGCTCAGCCCCTCGCGTCCCCGCACGAGCGCCCGCTGGGAGCACCGGCGGCTCCCCTCCCACAGCAGCTGCTGCTGGCTCTCGGGAGCCGGCAAAGGCTTCGGGACACGATCCAGAACCCTCAGCACAGCGGCTCAGAGCACTTCACCGTACTGCTCGACCGCGGGCACTGCCAGCTCCCTGCCAGCTGCCACCCAGTTGGGAAGAGCTCCAGGAGCTGATGGCACGGGGCACTGGGATTTGAGAGCGCGGCTGTGGGTGCCGGCAGGGGAGAGAAGGGCTGGTTGGGAAGGCAGAGCAGGCCCGGGAGGGTGGCGGGTAGCTCTCCCGTCTCCTGTACTCACCAAAAACTGCTTCAGAAACACACAGGTGGAGACTTCTCAGCATCGGTTTGTGGGCACGCTCCAGACCTCCAATCCGTTCAGTTACTGTCTCGACAGCACCGGAACGGCTCTCCCAGCGTCTCCCTTGCCAGCAGCCCTGCCAAGCACGAGAGAGAGGACAGTGACACGTGGCAGGGTGGCCCCAGCAAGATGTCCCAGGTCACCAAGGACATGGCGACGAGGATGCTCCACATGACTCAGTTCCTGAGGAAGAAGGGCCCCATCATGGTACGGAGTGGTTCTCCTGCTCCTCCCCAGCACCTTTTTTCCCCAAGAGCAGGGTCAAAGGCAGCGGCGGGGCGCCCGGTGCCTGCTGGAAGCCCCGCATTGCCCTGCCCTTGTAAGAGTGGCATGAGCTGTAAAAGCACCTGAAATCACTCTGTCCTGCTCAGATGTGGCCTTGGGGCCAGTCCTTCCCTGGCTGCAGGAGACATCTGGGCTGCCTGCACCCTCCCGTCTTTCAGGAACGGCGCTTTTTTCTCCTCCTCTCCCCAAACGCATTTCTTTCTATTCTGTTTCAGAGCAAGGACCAGCTCGTCGCCTGCGCAAGGCAAATCGCTTCCGACGGGCAGGCGCTCGTTAAATTTGGCCGCATCGTTGCGAAGCACTGCCTCGACAAGAGATGCTCCGCGGAGCTGCTGCGTGCTGCAGAGCAGACCCACACCATCAGCAGCCAGCTCGGCATCGTGGCCAGGTGAGCTCAGGGACGGCCCCTCCCAGGGCTGGTGACCTCCTTCTCCAAGGGGTGCGCACGGTGGTCTCCGGAGGTCCTTGTCGGATGAGGGTGCAGCTCTCAGAGTTCAGGTACAATCCCGTGGGCTCCCTCTCCTCTTCCTGTTGCCGTGAACAGCCCTTTCCCCCCCGGTCTGCCTGCCTCTACGGAAAGCTGCTCTGACCGCGCAGGGAACAAGCTGCTGGGCTCGGCGTGGCTGGCAGAGCTCTGGCCACCCCGCGGAAGCACGCTGTCTGATGCTCTTCCAGTAAAGTCCTTTAAAATGTCTTTAAGGGTAAAAGCAGTCACTGCAGAGAGCAAGTCCTCCTCCGAGCTGCTCGTGAGCAACGCGCAGAACCTCCTTCAAGCGGTCTGGCGTGTCCTGAAGGCAGCCGAGGCAGCGTGTGTCAAAGTAAGTTAACGCTGATGGCGCCTGGGGGTGAGTCCGTGCTGCGGGGAGCTCCTACAGCCACGCCTGGTTACGGGGGGTGGGAGCCGGCTGCCGTGGGACCCCTGTCAGCACCAGCTGGGAGTAAACGTTCCTACTGTCATCCGTCTTTCTTTGGTGCCCTCCTGTCTGGTTTCCAAAGCCCGCTACGCGTCCTTCCAGCCATCGAATCTGCTCTGTCACTGCATAACTCTGAAGTCATCTTCAGCTGGTCTGTTTCCCACTTCGTTCTTGGATAGGAGAGCGGCAGCGTCTCGTTGGAAGCCTTTATTTGGAGACAGTCCGTGTCAGCCTTGGCCTTTATCTCATCTCAAGACGAGCTTTGATCAAAACTCCCGACAGCTTCCCTTGCAGCTGCCAACGGTGGCTGATGGATCCAACCGTAAACAGTTTGAGAGCAGGCTTTACCCGGGAGCGCTGCGAGTGCAAATGCAGGCGGACCCTCCCCTGATGCAGTCCTGCATCGTGTGCCTTAGCCTCCTCGACAACCCTACAACTGTTTTGCTGCGCGCACCTTTTTGAAAGGGACGGTTTTGATAAGAACCCTACTGGGTGCACAATCAGCCACAAGCGTGGAAAAGCTCACGCCGTGGCTCATTGCCCACACTGTTAAAAACGCACCGGAGACGTCCCTTTCTCGCTTTGCCAGTGCCAGCCTGCAGTAACCAGCCATTCTTTTATCTCCCTTGTCCAGGCTACAAAGCCCTTTATGAGTCGGCTTTTTCCCTTTGGAAATTTCCCAGCTCATCAGTAAATCAACTGTATTTATTCCTTTTGCCTCTCTGCAAGCAGGTTTTTAAGCACCTCCAAGCATTAAGCATTCTTTAAGCATTAAGAGGGGCTGTTTACAAGGGCAGGGAGTGACAGGACAAGGGGGATGGGTTTAAACTGAAAGAGGTGGGGCTTAGATATTAGGGAGCAATCCTTCCCTGGGAGGGTGCTGAGGCCCTGGCACAGGGTGCCCCGAGAAGCTGTGGCTGCCCCTGGCTCCCTGGCAGTGCCCAAGGCCAGGTTGGATGGGGCTTTGGGCAGCCTGGGCTGGTGGGGGGTATCCCTGCCTATGGCAGAGGTGGGGCTGGGGGGGCTGGGAGCTCCCTTCCAACCCAAACCAGTCTGGGATTCTGTGATTAACGGGTAGAGACACCACACTGGCCACACACACCCATACATTCAGACTTTTATACCGTTTAAGACATTCTAAACTAGTTCATGCACAACGTATTAAAGCGTGTGAATATTTTGCCTCCTCCTCACAGGGTTTGCGACAGCCGCCGCCTGACTCCGAAGAAGCAGCAGTAGCTGCTTTCTGTGTGCAGTGGAGAAGAAACTTGCTGTGGCACAGAGCCACAGAGTCCTTAAGCTCAGACAGGGATGAACTGGGTCTCCGCAAGACTCGGGCAAGGGCTGAACCCAGCCTGACGGCTATGGTGCGAGAACAATCCCCTCAGACCAAGAAACCCCCCCAAGCCTCCGAAACCTATTAACGGACATACAGTTATGGACAGCCACCTGTAAAAACGGGCAGGGACTTCTGCTGGTGGGGACCTGCATCGCTCACTGGCCTCAGCAGAAAGAGCGCGGCCCGTGCTGCTCCTCCCGTCCCTTCTGCTGCAGCTGCTCTTACAGGAGGGCCGAGAGTGCAAGGCCTGAGAAGGTTCGTGTGCGCTGGCTGCTCCTCCCGTGGCAAATTCCAGCCGGCAGACACCGCTTCCTTTTGGCGGCTGAACAAAGAGAAGAATAAAACGATGCCCCACGTTAGTGTGTCTCCTGAGAGGCCTCTCCTCCAGACAGCCTTTGAAGCTGAGTAGTAAGATGCGATACCAAGCCGCAGAGGACACGGGAGTTGGGGAAGAGCTTTAAGACTCAGTCAAAGGGAAAACAGAGGGTTTCCTGTTCAGTAAACCATCATTCACCGGTCTCTGTCACCTGGCAAGGGAATCACTCTGAATCCTTGAATCCATGGCCCCCCAGCGGGGCCACAGTTGTTTCTGCTGGTACACTGCCCGCCACGGCCGCTGTGAGCCTGCCCGTACGTAGTCAGCCAGGCTTTCCTCCTTTAGCAAACGCTGCTATAGGCAAGAGGGCATTTAATGAGGTACCTTCGTTCCATTTCTTTCAGTAACTGCCAGTTCCGTGTTAGTCAGCGCCCAAGATGGAGGAACATCCTACAGAAGGATGTAGGAATGCACTTGCAGCAGCGCCAGCAATTCTGGCTTGAGGGAAGGGTCAGAGCTGGGGGCTCTCTCTCAGGCCCTCATCTTTACCACACTATCAAACGTTATTTGCGACCATCACCTTTCTAGCAACCATCACCTTTACTTCTAGGGGCAGCAATCCTAAACGCTGTACAGGAAGGGCAGCCAGAGGTACGTAATCCTGCCAAGAGCCAGCGCACAGCGTGCGGTTTGTGCGCAGAACACAAACGCAGAGGGCAGCACGCACTACAAAACCTGCAGGGAAGAACTGAACGAGGAGGAAGACTGAGGGATAGGATCACTGACTTCTGACATGCAGAACACGAGCGTAATTCAGTATTCTCTACTTTGCAAGAATAAACCGATTTACTTTGCAATACGAAGGATTTGTGTTAAGAGTCTTTCATCGCGGTGGAAAAAGACGCAACCAGGCTGCGTCGGGAGACTGGAAATCTCCCCACGAGCATTTTTGCCACGGGCAGCAGACACCAGGCGGTGACCTCGCAGCGCTCAGTCTTTCCGAGGCGCAGAGAGCGGGCAAGGTCAGAGACAAACCTTTCGCTCTCCCACGCCTCCAGGGCGAGCCGGAGCGGGGAGCACTGCATCTGGCCTGGCTCTGCAGATCCTGCAGGGAAATGAGCCTTTTCTCCCCAGATCCCTCCCAGCCCCGGGACTCTCTTTTACCCAAACATTCCACGCCGACAGCCACTCACCTCGTAGCTATGGGATTGCCGAGCACCCAGGACCCAGGATACCGGCTGCTCCCCTTACCACTCTCCACAGCCTCAGGGCCACGAGTTGCAAGCGTCCGAGGGACACGCGGGCAGGCCGGAGCAAGGGGAGGGTTGGGGAAGAAATCCGCAGCGGGTAAGCCGGCGAGCGCAGGCGGACCGAGGAGCCGAGCAGCAGGCTGGCGCCGTCTCTGGGGAGGCCCGCGGGTGGGCACGGCTGGGTCTGGCAAGAAGGAAGGAAGGAGGCAGTTAGATGTGGAGCCGGCAGGCTGCAAGGAGTAGCTGGCCCCTTTCAAATTACTTTGTACCCCTTCTTTTCCAAAACAAAGAACTGTATCGTGTTAAGGATGCTGAGGCGGCAGCACACCTCCAAGGTTAAGGGCCAGCACAGTGTCCCCCTGCCAGAGCGCACCCTGCAACTCCCGAACAGGCCCGTGATGGGGCCGATGGCAAGCCACACACAGTCCTTCAGCGAGCTCCGCTGTAAAGCGCGTCATTTTGCTCCTGGTACCAAAGCTTCTCCTTCAGCTCTCATTTTCCCGTACTTTCAAACACCACAGACAATCAATGACATCACCACCAGCCTACAAGAAGTTGTAACCTCAACTCAGAGCTCCGCATCCTACAGGTACCTTCCACATCTCAATGTGAAACCAGGCACTGGGCTGCAGTACTGCCCCTTCTCTTTGTTCCCTTACCAGGCCATGTCCTACTTCCAAACTATTTCTATTCTTCCCTGCTGCCCCATCCTGCTACCTTGGTTTTTTATATGAAGTTTTCAAACAGCCAAACTTGTCACCAGATGAAGTAGTAATAAGATTAAGTAGGACTAACAGATCACTCCAAAACAACCACCAAGTTTCACACCCAATACCTAGTTTTCCATTATTTTGAGTGAGCACGATTCAAAATACCGTAAAACCAATGCGGTTTATACTCTGGGAGATTAGGACAGCAAACCGAACGTCTCCCTCTGCCACGTTTCGCTCACATAACGACAACATCAACGCAAGACGCCCGCGGCTCTGGCCTGATTTCCGTCTGTCTCGCAGGCACAAGAAACAAACCAGCAGAAACGGCGCTAAGCATTAGACCGTCCCCGTCGCAAGCGCTGCTCGGGCCAACGACAGCACCGAGGAGGGAACGGCCCACCTCCCAAGTGGGCAGGAACCAGGTGCCGCTGGAGCAGACGGCAAATTTTTATTTAAAGGCAGCCAGCTAGGTATCACTGCATCTCCTCTATGTGCGGAGCAACCCAAAAGGCAAAACGAGAGAGGCTCTGAGCACAGTCGCGCCCTCGGCATGCAACACCTTCAGTCATCAGAGAACGCGCACAGCATTTCTCACGGCGATGCCGGTAATTGGAGTAAGAGAACAGAGAGGACTTCCCCCAAGCAGCGGTCCCATCTCGGAGCCACACGGCCAAGCTAACTCCGTGTGGACTCAGCCAAAGCACCCGCTACCGCCTGCCTGTGAAGCGCTGGAGCGGCTGCACCAAGAAGGGGGTCAGTCCCCTTCACCCTTCAGACAGCCCCCCCGCTCCTTCCCCACCGCTGAGCTACCTGCCAACATCACAGTCGTTACCAGGCTCCAACTGTACCCTTTTTAATTTTTTTGTTAAAAATGTCATAAAGACACCATGAATACAAGTACTGCAGTTACATCGATACAAAAAAAGCAATACAAATTAAGCAGCTGAATACAAAAATACATTGAAATACATGAACACCACAATGTAACTTAGAGCACTAATCAGAATCGTGTATGCGTGAAAAAATTAAATAAAAACCTTTTTTGTATTAGACAACTTAGGTATTCTCCACTTTTAACGGTAACTTTCTGCTAGTTATGTACTTCACGATTTCTTCTATATACAGCATAGAATAAAATACTTTTAAAAGATATGACATTTTTAATCCTCAATATGCGATATAGGTCTCTTTTACACTAAGAATATTGACTGCATGAATAAAAACTGTCAATGTCTTCCACCGACCGATCTGAAAAGGAGGATCAGCGTTTGCCTTTGAAACCGTTTCCGCAGGATTTCAATCAGTTAGGAGGTTTGGCTTGATGCGTCGGACAATCCTTGTCAAACAGCGTCTCTCACAGTAATGTACAGAATATTGCTTGTATCTATACAATCATACAAATGCGGCAATCATATCTAAATGTCGTTTATGAAAGAGACAGCTCACACATATACAGGTCTTCGGACTTTCTTAATGACTTATTTACAATGAAAGTGCTTTTATCAGCTCTAACACGATACATGGGGGGGTTTCTACATGTCAATTATTAGTCTCCCTGAAATTGGAAAAGTATTATATAGAAAATACCACAGCTTTGCAAACACTATAGCATACTGTATAACTGCATGTGGTTCTGAGATTAGCAGCTGAAAAGTGTTGATAATTATAATTTAAAAATAAATAAAGCAAAGAGGTAAACCAGTTACAAAACAGCAGAAAACTGCAATATTCACAACAGTAAAAAGACTTAAAATCAACTGCTAACAAAACGGTGAAGCGGTTGGATCGAAAGTCTTGAAAACATCTTTTAAGGACTTGTCATCGGATTCCCCGTTCGGGTCGCTATCCTGCGTTTGCGTTACCTGTCCCGGCTGTCTGACCTGCCTGGGGTCGCTGTACTGCGGCCTGATTAATCCCGATAAAGCTTGGATAGGAAGATTATGCACCGCGGGCGCAGCGCTGGAGTGTTTAGCCTGAGATTTACTGGTGCTATTCGCTTTCTCTGAAGTAGCTTCTGCTGAGCCCTCCGTATTTTTTTCCACGTTCGGGGCAGCCTTCTGCAGCGACGAATCTTCCGACAGACCGGGTTCATTTTTACCGGAATTTTTCAAAATACTTTTTTTCTGGTTCTCTCCGTTCTCTCCTGAACTAGCCGGAGCCGCGTCCAACGACGAGCTGTGATCTCTCGGATCGTACAAGCTAATACCGCTCAGGATGGAGCCCGGAGCTCCCAGCCTAACACCGCTCGAGGACAATTTGGGGGCGTACGGAGGCAGAGCGTCTGGGTCAGGTTTCGCGGTCGCAGCTTCCGAGGGCTGCGAGGAGCCAGCAGCGGATCTGGCGAGGCGGGGGTCGAACTTCGGAGGGTGCGAATCCTTCGCGACTCCGTGATGCGTATCTGCGCTGGACAGTCTGTGGAGCCTGGGATCGACGTTTTTTTGCAAGCGAGGATCTCCTAATTTGCTCGAGCTGCTGGCATGCGAATCCGCAGAGGGATCCAAATAGCCGCTCCGGCCCGTCAAGCTGTTCTTCGCCTTTGCAGCGAGTCGCGGGTCAGCTGGCATGGCGTTTGGGTGGGGATCGTTTTTCAAATTGCGCAGCTTATTAAGTCTCTGGTCAGCAATGAGGGGAGGAAGAGGTAAATTGATTGAAGAGACAGGGTCAGGCTTAGGCAAAGGTATTGGGAGCAAGTCTTCGGGCGCCCAAACGATATGCTTAGCGAAGTTTGGTTTCATCAGGGTAACATCCATTTTAATGTGGCTGAACTGCCTGAGCTGAGAGCGGGGATCCCGTAGCGTCACGCCGGGCAAAGGCTCCAACGGTATCAGGAAAGCTCGTTCCCTCAGTTCTCTCTCCGAGTCCTCTTCGTCGTCGTCCATCCCTTTTTGCTTGACTTTAACGCCAGCGTGTGCATGGTGTAAATCCAGCTTTGCTGCCCCGAGGGAGGAGCTGCCGTGGCCGCCCTCGCTGACCTTGTGCATCCGAGGATCTCGTACGAGCCGTGGGTCCAAGGCGGCGGATTCCGAAGGCTTCCTGGGGTTGGACCTCGGGGAGGCCCGAAGCCTGGGGTCGGCAGCCTGAGGCCCTCCGCCTTTTTCTTTCGCCAGCCTGGGATCGGTAGGAATACCGAGCATGTGCTGCTCTGCGGAATGCTGCTGCCGATTCCTAAAGTTTTCGCTTTGCTTCTTTAAGGTTTTCAGGATTGATTTAACACTGCTCCCCTCTTCCTCTTCACTACTGGAATACCAGTTGACATTGTCATCTTAAAAACAAGTAAATAAATAAAAAGATTATTCAAGCAACTGATCACCAGGGAAAACAAAATGTTTCTTGCATAAAGGGTAACTTGTCACTAAAATCAAACCGCGAAGATCTGATATCAAGCGATCACTCCCTGTACAACAACCGTCACCTGGACTGACAAAAATCAATTTCGACGAACAACTGACGTAACAGAAAAACTGCAGCCAGCTGAGATATTCCCACACTCAGCTGCATTCTGCCTACATACCTGTCAATATTCATCTGGGAAAACGACCTGCTTTCAAACAATGATTTCTACTGGTACTAGTGGAAAAAAAAAAAACATTTTAAATCTGCGTCTCGATGAAAACGACCTGCGTTGTGGGATGGTGGACCGGAAAGTAAAATAGAAAGGTGAAACCCAGCACTGTCCCTCCCCGGTATCTAATGCACAGCAACACACGGTTCCTCGGTGCTAGTTGTTGTCCCACACAAATATCGTACAACGGGAAGCGACGGGCTGTTGGAGGCAGCTAAGGGGAACAGTTTTGCGCGCAGCGGCTTTCCGAAAGCCCTCTAGGCAGGACCAGTCACTCTAAAGCACTGGTGAGAAACCTCCAGTTCAGAGTAGGTTCCTCCAGGTCGCTCTGGGTTTGCACGTAGCCTGAAGGGCTGCATCTCCAGACCTCTCTCAGCACCTGATCAGAACTATACTGGCAATATCCTTGCAAGCATTTGGTAACAGCACCAGCCTTTTGGTCACGCAGAAGATGCGTTTTTCTGGTGGCATAACCTAGCAGGCTGGGCAAAGGGTGCAGCGGGGAGCAGGCCGAGGGACAAGGTGATGAAAATCCAAGTCGACAGATTTGCTCCGGGCTAACACACGCTCAAAAAGTACGGTTAGAATGCTAACAAAATTATCTTTACCTTCGTCCTTGCTCATTGCCCTCTGACCCTGGCTGCTGACAGAGTCTCCATCTCTCTGGTGCTTTTGACTAAGTCTTACATAAAGGGCTTTCTGCATTGCCGGAAGGAAATCCGGCACGTTAATGGCTGGTTTATGGCCCATGTGGCTGCTCATGCAGTCCGACTCGCTTCCACCTTGGTGCGACTCTTGAGCCATGAGGTGGGCCTGGTGATCTGTAAATTCTCCGTGCCACGTTCCATCTGCAGTACAAAAACACACCCCACAGTTAGCAGCTATCCTATCCAAGCTTTTACAGAGAACGAGATAAAACATCACCAAGCAAAACGAAGGTGACATGTGTTACACGACTGGGAAGCATCAGCTGGAAAAGCCTATATACTGAAGGCATTCCAGGAGGTTGGGCTTTCTCCCCAAAATTCTTTCAACTGCTCAGCTTTGGAGCCATGATGTTTTAATACCACACAACTGCAAAGCACCTTATCAAGGAACAACGATGACTTTTAAAGGTCCTTACCACCAGAGTTGTTAGCTGGCTGGAAGTTATGTACGGCTTGGTGAGAATAGTAATTGTCATAGAAATCAGCTGGGTTCTGAATAGGCTCGTAATTCATGTTCGGCTGCCGTTCGCCAGGAATCTGCTGGTACTGCGGCCCCGGAGGACAGTGATTCTCTCTCGGCATATTCACCATATGTCCTTGAACTCCTGGGGCATTGTAAGACCCACCGAGACCCGGTGGCGTGAGAGGTGGCCCGCCTTGCTGTCCTTGCATAGGCATACCAGTCTGGTTCTGCGGTCCCAGAAAGCCTGGCGGGACGCCCTGCATAGGAGGGCTCTGCGGCATGCCCGGGCCTTGAGGCCCTGCGCATGGGTGATGTCCGGGAGAGCCCGGGTGCATCGGTGGCCCGTTATGTCCTTGTGACATGCCAGGTCCCGGCCCTGGACTGGAACCTGGATTGTACATATGCTGAGAATGCGGGTCGTTTCCCTGGAACGGCGGCCTTGGCGGTGAGGCGCTGTTGTAGAAGGTCGGTGGCCTGTAGGCAAGAGAAAATTAGGGAATCAGATTTTGCACCTACAAAGATCAACAGCCTATTAGGTACCCCCTCCCCTTTCTCACTCTTACAGATGTCCATCTGTGCCTAAGTTGGATAAAAATTTGGAAAAAGTAAATTTTCAAGGAGAGTAACTACATACATTACACATGACAGAGCCCGTCTGGAAATAGAATGTTTTTTTCCAATATCAGCACGTGCAGAACCGGACATTTGCTGCAACTAAGAGGTTTAAACAGTCTCCATCAGGAGTGTCGATTGGCTTGAGCCAGGAAAACACTAGCTATGGAAGGCGCGCAGAAGGGAAGGACAACTGCTCAGTCTGCCAATGGAGACAGGCAAGGCAGGCACAGAGCCAAAACAGGCCAACGGGGTGCCCTTCTGAAGGTCAAGGCTCAGAAAGTTCTAGGGAAAACGTTAAATAAATAAGTACTTATGACGGCCAATATCTGACAGACGATTCACCCAGCAATACACTCAGAAATAAATACTTCTGACAGAAACAACGAGAATTGTTTAAATATTTACGCAGCCACGTCTTAAGTAGAGTTCTACGCAAAAGTCTAAAACCTACTTTTTTCCGATTTTGTGTGCTAAATCCACAGTAGGCTTCACAACTATTTCAAAGAGAGATGGGATTTTCTTATATTCTCCTGAAGGATCTTGGTAATTTTCTAAGTCAGACTCAGAAAAGGGATATTGCTCTGGCGGGGTCGGCAGAAGTCCAACACCCGGCGGCGGCTTAGGGAGAGGAACTATGCCCCGCTTTCTGAGCTCCTCCAGTTCTTTCTCATCCTCATTCTGTGGTTCTTCCTCAGTATTCAAAACCTAGAACAGAGTAACATAGCAAACACTTTGTCAGTTTTGCAGTATACGCAATCCCACATAGTCTTGCACTTTCTATTTAAATATAATTACCTGCTACACTACTACTACTACATATCGACAGTGAACTCGGACGAAGTATAGAACTGTTATTACTTGGTTTGCAGGACACCGATTCACAGCCAGGATGAACACTGTATCTGTAGTCAGGAAGGGACAATTTCACACAACTCCTTTCCCTTCAAACAGTAATTTTAAGTGACAGAAATTGAAGGACTTAAAGATTCATAACATTTCTAGTGTTAAATTCATGTCACTTTTCCATTAAGGCCTGCTGTATAGGAACCAGAGACAGACACGAATATCCTACTTAAAACAAAGGTCAGGATTTCATGAATCATTCAGAGGAGGCACCTCATTCCTCTCTCCACCCTGAGTCTGTGAGATGATATCTAACTTCTAGGCAGTAACAGTAGACAGCGTAAAATCCACACTTCTTGTTACGGAGCACACGAACATCTCCACAGAAAGGGACACGAAAGGAAGTTTGTGGGCAGAAACGTGTGTTGTGAAAACAAACAAGTCGGCTACGGCTAAAGAAGAACGGAATAGCTCACGGCAAGGGGAATTCCCAGTGTTGAGCCGGGCCGCAGGCTTGCTGCACGCAGAGCAAGAGGGAAGCTTAACATCGCTGGTGCTAGGCATCACACCCCCCAAGAATCCCACCGAAATTTCCAGCAACCTCCCCACTATTCCTTCCAGCAACAAGGCCTGTGTTTACAGACTGGGACCAGCTCACCTTATCCAACAGCTCTTTTGTTTCTGCAGTCAGGGGAGCGTGAGAGAATTTGCACTTATCTCCTTGATAGCATTTGGCTCCTGTGTGGTAGAACTTGCAAGGGAATTCATGTAAGCAACGCGTTAAGGGTTCCTAACGAAGGCTCGTTTCTAGTTTGCACTGTTCGGCAAGTTTATGAAATTCAGCTGTCAACTATCCTTCAATTCTCCACCAGCGCCTGAACTTTCCAAAGCAGTATCTTAGGAATTCTGAAAGCTCATAACCAACTTACCTCCTAGTTGCATTTAGCATTCCACTAATAATTACATTACTGTGGCCTGGACATTCTTTTTTACTTGACTTCTAAAATTGTGATTAAAAAGATCAAGGTCTCAATTCCAAGAAAACCCAAACCCCACAAGTCCGTTACAACAAACAAGAACAGATCAGGGTTTTAGAAGTGTGTGGACAAATGCGTCTAACTTCAAGGGGTTTTACCTTTTAAAACATTAAACGTTCTTAAAATGGAAACCAAACTAGTAATTCTGTATGTATCTTCTCCTCCTAACTATTTGGGCAGAAGAGTAATCTTGTAGTAAATCTGCGCAGTCTTTGGTAGAGTCTCCTAAGAAAACAGCTACCCTTAAACATCACTTACATCAATTAAGAGTAAATAAAAACTTTTGGTTTAGTTCAGGGTTTTATTGTAAAGGATATTGTGCAAATAAATGCAGTTCTCTCCTTTGGTGCAGTAACCCTGTATGTAAAACTTGCAGATTTCCTTCTTCTTTTCAATCTCTGCATCGTGATCAAATTTACACTGCTCTCCCTACAAAGAAGAAAACAAGAAAAAACATTATCTGTCTGAAATGCTGGGCAATCCCAGTTCACATTTAAAGAGAAAACATCCTCCTTAGCAGAATTTAAGCTTTCTATCTTCATTAACATGTAACTGCATTGTAAACATGTCCCTAAAAACTGTGAACGGGGCGCCTGGGCACTAAGAAACAATTCCTGAACCAGGATACCAGGAATATATGCAGTGCTCACAGAAGACAAGCTGGTCTCACAGTATTCAGTGATTAGCTGCACCATGATCTAAGGTCTTTTCCCTGTCTCCACCTAGCAATTAGCATTAAAAAGGCGCTTAAAAAAAAACTTTACTGAAATTATTTTCCATATAAACAATTCTGGCCTTGATCAGAAAACCTGATTCTGTTTTGAGGCTGTGTGGGAGAACGTTAAAAAGTCCAACAAGCAAGGTATTAAGACTCTCCCACGGAGGAAAAAGAGAGCCCGAACAATATCAAGTTTACAGTCCCAACCATACCACGTTATACACTGGGATTACCTTGCTGGAGAGGGGGGCTGCACATTTCTGATATTCATCTTAATGAAAAATGCACCAAATGCTCTTTCAGTCACTTGTTTTAAAACTGAAGGTGGCAGCAAATGCTCATCGGACTGAGCATAGCATAACAAAACATACCAAGGCAGCAACAAATGCGTTGGTTTGAACTCCCCGCCCTGGTTTGGGGAAAAACCATACTAATTTTCACCCTTACTTTCACCCTTTGAAAAAGAAACAGAAAACGTTCTATCTCTAAATGCCCAGAGGAACCAAAGGTAAACGACGCACTCACTTACTCGAGAAGCATGTAGTTTTTCTTAAGTGTGTTTTATAACTGACTGAACTAGTCTGACATCAGAAGACTCAACTCCACAGCAGCATAAGCTTCAAAATGAAGCAAGAGCAAGTTTTTTTTACGTAACACAAGACTGGCTTGCTAGGGCTTTTGCTTGACAGCTGACTGCTCTCAATAGCATTCTCGTCTTTCTGCTGCCTTCCACTTGCTGGCTGAAGGAAGATGATTCTTTGGTAGGGCAACTAGTACTACAACCCCACTTTTCACTTTAGAGAGAGAAATAATTTAGCATAATTAAGCAATTCCTTCAATGTTTCAAAATGAGCATGGCACTTAAAAGAGAAATAATCTAATACATTCAGGAATCATTGCGTATTTACAGATGGCACACTTGTAAGATTTGATGAATATTTACATATGATACATTGTCAGCGTAAGTTTACGATACTATCACAGATCTTTTTTACTGTATGTAGTAATAAACCACAATTTTTAACAGAATTTGCTGTAATTCAAAATGGGCACCAAAAGGGGCTATTTTTGCACAAGTCCTTCCGTCGGCATTTATCTAAAAATACTCCGAGCATCAGAGATCAAAACACTGAGTTTCAACATACAAGTTTCCTTTGCCTCAGCTGAAGTACAAACCAACAGAGCACCTTCTCCCTCTCCTCACGCCACGCGGCAGAGCGACTGACGCAGTGCATAATTACCTTAATACACCTCCCTTCAAGGAAATATTTACAAATCTGTTTGCCTTTGTGTTCCACCGTATGCTGGTTTATGAACTCCTGGCTCATGTTAACCCACTTCTTCACTGGTTTGCCATCCTGTAAGAGAAACGAACATCCCACTGATGCCGACTTATTAAACGCAGTTGCAAAAATATCACAGCGTACTCAGTGATTAGCTGCACCATGATCTAAGGTCTTAATATTGTTATAGCCCCAGCTCGAAGTGAAGGTAGACACAAATACTTTTTTTCAGCTGCTTTAACAGAGCCTTTTCTACAGACGAGTAAAGATCAGAAAGTCCTCACCACACAACAGACACAAATGACTCCACCGGCAGGACAGAGTGTGTCTCGCTTCGCCTGGCAACGCAGGGCTGACTCCTGCCAATCGCCCCCGGGCTGCAGGCAGCCAGGGGTTGAGCGACCACCACCTCAGCCACACTTTGCCAGTCCTTCCCCTCTATCTGCTTCTCACGTGACTGTCCTCTCCAGAGTATCTCAGAAGAAAAAAACCTGTTTGCTTACACCATGAGGCAAAGCAGCGAGGAAGCACAATTCAATCATGACCTAACTCCTCAGAATTATTATGTACCTGGTGGGGCAAGTAATTGTTCCCTCTTGGGATTTCATTCCCATGTGGCGTCCGCATCCGAGATAAACTAAAGGAACGGCGGTAAACTCGTCTAACTGGCGAGGCCGGGGCAGGTGTTGAGGGGGCCTGGCAGAGCTAGCGAAGCCATGGAAGCAGATGGCTGTTGGTGAACTGTGACGCTGCAACAGCAGGCAGCGACAGATCCCCTCTTCGCAGCCCTGCCTGGCTGCCTGCTGATCTGACCACAGAAGGAAGCCGGCTCTTCCCATTTGCACAAAACCAAGCGGGGATCGGACAGCCGAGTGGGAACTTCTGAAACGGAATGGATGTGGTTCTCCACACTCATCACACTGCATCGTGAGCACACACAACTATCGGCACATCAAGTGTCTGGTCTCATTTTGCTCAGCAGATTAAGCAATGTCACAAAACATTAACACTAAGAATGATCTGTGGATTCTGTTGACACTGAGAAGCCGAAATGTTCGAGCTAGAAATACCACTCCTGAATCAGTCAAGATCAATTTTCTACTCTGAACACATGAAATCCGGAGAAATCTCAGCTGCTTCAGACAAAGCAGCTTTTAATCTAATACCTGGATCCTCTTCAAGGGTAACGCAGACATCACATAAACACAATGCTCCAAGTCTCTCTGGGAGCACCGCAAACCAGCAACCCTCCCACACTGCAGAACACTTGAAACAACAGCCCAAGGACGGTTGAAACGCTCCCACCGTGTCCCCGAGACTCCCAGGGACGTCGCTGTGCGGCTCGGGCTCTCAGCGATCACCCCATCACACCACGCAGCTTAGCATCTGCGTCACAGAATTCATTATTTGGCCGTAGCCAGAAGCCCAGCTTTTTGTTTCCTGCCTCCCAGCACGCCAGGGCCTGCCCGCAGCTGGGCCCTCACCTCCACCCTTCCCCAGGGCCAGGGAGCCAGGCCATGCTCTGCAGCCACGGGAAGGAGGGCTGTTGTATAGGAGGCACCGTCCTCACAGCTCAAACGGCTGCCCGTTTCCTTACACACGCAGGGCAGAGGAGGAAAATCTGATCGGGAGCACCCAGGAGCCCCAGAGAGTTAGGCCAGCTGGAGAACATGGGGAAAAATTAACAGGGTTCAATTATCCGTCACCGCATTAGCGAGAAGCCAGCCGTGGGCATTCTGGAGTGCAGGAGGGAGGAGAACCACAGACGTTTTAGTTGCTGTCTGTAGACTTACACGTGATTTGGCTTAGATGGATTTGATCCATTAATCATCAGTTTTGCATTGTTTTTCATTTAGATGAAGACTGGAGTAACAATTTACAAATACCGTGGCAATACTGAATTCCTCGGCAAAGCGCTACTGAACAAAAACCCAGGGCACGTGTATTTCCATTGCCACAGCCCCAGCTCTGGACAGAGAAGGAGAATTCTACACAGTTCAGATGGAAACTGAAAAAGCTGTGAAGGCGTCCATTTTCTTTGCTGAAACATCTGAGGCGAACTGGTAGTGGCAAACGATCTTTTTTCAGATACAGTGAGCGTGGAAGCTCATGCACCATTCCAAACCAAAGCTCATGAACCAACCACTTTCTGCTATTTCCCAGAAAACCAAGAAAATTACACATTCACTTAAGTTACCAATTATATACTTTGTACAATAAAGCGTTGGAAAATTCCAGTAAATTTCTAGATAAGAGGAAAAAAGTTTAAAGATGCGTATGTTTAAACACTCTCCTGTTAAAGCAAAGCGTCCAGCCATTTGAAACAACTACATAAGGAATTAAACTTTAATTCCACGTACCTCGTGAAAGCCATCAGATCCTTTATTGCCCCCTCTTCCCCTTCCACGATCTTTACGCTTCAGTTTCTTTTGCATTCCCCGCCCTCGACCAACATTGTAGTTATTACCTCTTTGAGAAATACCTGAAAAACAGCAATGACCTCTTGAAATGAGCCCAGAAAGCAGAGAAAAATGGTTACCTGGTGACACCGAATACAGACACATCTAACGCACTAAATATCCCCCTTTTGGCAGTCTGAATTCCTAAATGCCATCTTGAATCATGAGTTGGCAAGTACAACTACACCAGGCAATTGTAATTCCGTGCAACTGCCTGCTCTTTGAAAAGCTCTTCAAATCAATAGCAGGCTGACAAATTGAATATAAAATTAATCTCGTTCAAAGCAGCGTCTCACAATTAGAAGTGCAGACATGTTATTTCTAACCAGCCCAAATACTCGAAATACCTCGTGCCGTGCGGCCGCTTTCTGAGCACGGAACTAACCGGTACAACTGGCACCCAGGTGTGTGTGCACGTTCCACTGTCACAACATGCAAGAAACCCGAGATCGTAACCTACGAAGTATGACCGAACGGCTTTGAATATAAAAACCTTTAATGGTAACAGTTTGGAGGCCTCAAGAGGGTAATTACCCAGCCACCAGCATGCCAGCAGTCATGGTCTCAACTAAAACCACCGAGACAGTATCTGCTTTCTCACGGATTTCAAACCAACAAAAACCAGTTAGAAAGCTCTGCGGACATCACGCCCGCCTCAGGTGGCGGCCACTCTGCGACAGCAAGGCTGATCCCAGCGAAACCGCCTTGACTTCCTATCTCCGACGACTTGCAGACAGAAGCAGTGTTGCCAAGCAGCACACAAAAAGCCGGGTTTGTTTCAGCTAAAAGGAGTTTGCCCATCTTTTGCCAATTTATTGTAACCAAACCGGAATGTAATAAATCTTCACTGCAGTGAATGGAAGACGGGTTACTACCTTTGTGTAACGTCTTCCCAAGAACTAGTAAGGTACGCATGCTGTCACACAGGATGGCTGGGGCTTTGCAACACGGAGGCCAGAGATGTAAGCTGGCTCCATGAACTGTGCTACAACGGTAAGCAAACGATCAGACACCACGTGGAAGGTGCAAACAAGAATGCCTGCGCAACTTGGTTTCTGTACGTCAGGCATGAAGTAAAGGCAGGAGGACCCTTGCAGGAATAGGTGGCTCAAGAGGGTTATTTTTTCACCAGCATTTGTATCGGCGCAGCTTTGAATGCAGAAGTTGTGAAAAGAAAAACAGAAGGATACTTACTAGCATACTTCTGGGGTGAACTAATAGAAGTATTCAGGCACCTAGCAAAACTTCTAGGTACTTAATGTGTGGGGCAGTTTGCAACTGACATATTTACATTCCTCCTTCCGAACAAGTCCCGTTTCAGTCATCCATAAATACACCAGCAAATGACTTTACAACCCTATGATTTCTTACTAAAGCAGTTACACCACAGAGATTTTGGATTTTTTGAACAGGGATTTCTTTACTACGTACACGTTACCCAACATTTGATCTTTTCCCTCAATGTATGTGTGACCGCAGTGTGACCGCACGGCATCGCTCCTTCCTGACACACAGCATTCTCTCCTACTGATGGGAGTAAGCTCATTCATTCAGCTCTCGAGACAAACCCCCGAGATGATGCATGGTACAACTGGTGCCACCACCCGTTACTACGGTTAGCAATTCAAGCGGCCTTACCTTTCTGGATCCCTTTCATCCCCTGTTTTTTCACTGGTTCTTTCGGGAACGGAGGTCCTAAATCACTACTGGAGGTCTCTTTAGCTTGCCTGTATTGTTTAAGCTGATCAGCAAAATCTTCATCCTTTTCTTCTTCATTGTAATTACCAAAGTTTTCATCACTGTAATGACTATAGTCATCATACTCCTTACTTTTTATATTTTTTTTATGTTGCATTTTCTGCGAACTCATGTAGTTTCCTGATATGTGTCCGTGCTGCGTGAAAGGGATTGCAGTGTTCAGAAGCAACTCGGCATTTCAAAAAACACCCCTCCCAACTCCTCTGTGAAAACAATTGGTTTTCACCCTGTATTATTGTCAATCTGTCTACCAGATTTACACAAGCAAGCATTAATCATAACCAGTGAAAATCAGTTACGTAGTACAAATTAGAACTTTTCATTCTGAATGTACCAAAATTGGAAAAAAGATAAAAAAGAACAGGATCAGCACCTAGACTCCAGAACACTTTTCACTGGGGTCAACAAAGCATTTTAACGTACGCGGTTCTAAGGGCTACGTGGATGAACTATGATTAAAATAGACTTTTTTTTCCCTTTGTGATCTCCAAATCCTGACAATCTTGGGCACAGATGATGCAATCTGTCCTGTCTCAGTCAGCGAGGATGAAATGCTACGGCCACTCCTAAGCCAGCACTGTCCCTTCTCCAGTTTCTGCAGACAGGATCTTCAGTTTAACAAATTAGGCTGGCTTTGAGGTTTCTGGAATGGTTTCAGGCTGAAAGGAAAACCTCTTCTCCTCTGAAGTACCAGAGTTTCATCGAGTCCTATCTCAGCTTCAGAGAACAGCGCCCTCTTTCACCCCACAGCTATGAAGCTGCGCGGACTGAGAAAAGCCAGGACAAATTGGAAAGCAAGCAGCACCAATTCTAGACAATTAAACGTGACTTTTCAAGAGCTGCTTCCTCTTAGTACCATCTAAATCCAATGCAGGCAATAATAAAGATACTCAAACTGTTGCCTGATGGACGAACAAATAGTATCAGGCTTGCTTGCACATTCAGGCCACAGATGATGCTTTACTTTTGGAAATCCACCCCAGGACATGAGACCCAGAGGCATTTCCTGAAATCTGTGAGAATGGGCACTGTGATCAAGTCAGCCTTCAGAAACCGCATTGGGTACATTTGCATTTTTAAAATTACACCTAAATAAAGACGGGAGATAGCAGTTTAAAAGAAAAAAGAAAATCAATACTACCTGACTGAACGAAGAATCATAATCTCTGTATGAAGAGCTGCTACTCTTTTTATGTGGTCTTTCTGTACGCTCAATATCAGAGTCATGGCTGTAGTCTGAACTGTCATCACTGGAGGGGGAGTTATGCTGGAAACAAGAAGAAAACAGCGTGCTCAAACGTTGCTATATATTCTCTGTGCATCTGCTCTGCTGTGCATCAACTCACAGGAAGCATTAGCCTAATAAATGAAAATATTTTCTTAACTGTACACAAACCCCCGCTTCTGGGGGAAGCTAAAGAAAGCGCACTCTTTGATGACCCGCTCTCTGTATCAGAGATCTGATCCGATGAGGCTTCCGAACGTAAACACTGAGGGCTCTGTGGTTTCTCTGGGTTGTATCAGCTTCCTATGGGTCTGTCCGAGCCCTGCTTCTTCGCGACACAGCAGGGATGCTGCTGGAAGGCTAACAAATCTGGGAGGCAGCTAGAAACTTTCCTATGGCCACGGAAATGATAAGCACCCTGTCATTTTCTGCTGGGAGCAAACCCAGCCTTACCACATCACAAGAGCTTGATTTGGATGTGTTGTTTGCAGAAAACGTAGAGGGAAACCATATGAGAATACGCTGCTTCTGCGACTTTTAGAAAAGGAGCATCGGGTTTCGTTTTCTAGTATAACATTTTGTAAATCGTTTGCTGTCTTGATGAATTTTACTGAAGAATTCACTTCACTAGCCTGAAATCTTTTCTTTCCATGAATATAGTAATCAGCACAAAAAGTGGAATTGGTAAATTGACATTTTACCTCTTATCCTAAAAAAACTCTCACACTCTGCGGTTCAGCTGCCATTAGTGTTGTCAGTACCCAGTGCTTAATTTACACCACTGCTTAAGACTTCCAACAATTTAAGAAGCGGTTTAGCATCTCAGGACTGTGTGTCTGAACTACCACAACCGCTGGCGATGGCAGAGTAAAACGCTCAGAAATGTCAGTATTTTCTTAACTGCTATCAAAAGAAATATTGCAATAAATCCGCACCCAGTGAAGATGTGTATCACAAATAACACAGTCACACCCACAGCCTGATCTTGTATTTCTTCAAACAGAAACAGATGAGACCAAGTTTATGCAAATGTGTTTAGGCAAAGCTAACAGGGAAGTTTCCCAATTATCGTTTGGAATGTGCTATGGCTGGATTATCTAATGATTTATTGTCTCTTACCCCATACAAACTGCCACCGAAATGTGTGAATATGCACTTCATATGTCAAAAGTCTATTTAAACAAATTCTTTAATACTGAACTGCATTGCCTCAATATTGCCTCAATAGCAATCGAAACATTTTAGATTTCTTCTCTAATTCCCCGGAAACTTGTCTAAACCTGGAACTAAATTCAAGCACCTCCAATATTTTGGTTTGCATTTCCTAACCTTATGCTTATCCCGTCTTCTCCTTTTTGATTTTTTCTTTTCTTTCTCTTTTTTGCGTTTCTTCCGTGATTTTCTATGTCCTTTTTCATTTTTCTGTTTATCATCACCTTTTGTACCATGTTCTTTCACATCTTCATACGCTGCATCATCTATTTCACCATCTTCTAGCTCTCCATCTTCTCTGTAGCAGGAAAAATATCAATGCAATAAAATTACATGTTATTATCCATCTCGTCTGTCCAACAGCACAGTAAAAACAAACACATCCAGTATTTCCTTTCACCAGGTGCATTTTTAGACATATGCATATACGTTTTAACAGTGTAAAACCCCAAGCACTTACAGGATTTTAGAATTTTCTTTTACAGCTGAAAGAAACGGAATGCAAGCCATTAAATGGCCTTGAATTGTACTGCAAAACTAAAAAGCTTTAAAACTATGGCATAGTTTTCTTCAACCTAGATAAAAAACCTGCTTCAATATAAAGCACTCTAATTATGTTACCCTTAACCACATTTCAAAGTGAAGAAGTAGTTTGATCATTGCTAGAAATACTTCTGCTACAATGCTGCTACACGCCTTTATGGGCTGTATTTGCAGAACAGATCTGGTCAGAATTAAAGGCAATTAAAACTCTCTGAAAACCGTGTATTTAAAGAGTAGCCATAATGAAGAGGAGCACTGGGCACTGCAGGAAAGGCAATGCACAGCAATACAAACACATTTCCTTCAACACACCAGCTCCTGCAGCTAAAGGTGGGTCTGTAGTATCTAGGGTGTAATGGCCAAAGTCATGAGCAGCTTGAAAAAGGAGAATTAATTTAGCAGTTAAGTGGATTCTTCAAAAGAAATCAGCGGTAGTAGTTGGCAAGCAAGGAGTAGTTACCACGTGAATTTCATTTGCTAGAATCTAAAACCCGACAGAAACCAGACATCCGATGATGCCATTTCCCCAAGCTACCCAGGGTAGGTTTTTGCCTTGGCAGGGGACTGTTTCACGCATCACTTTATAAACACTGTAAAAGGAACAACACACATGCGAACCAAACTTCTGCAGGTGGGTGCACCTGTCTCGAAAGGCTTCGCACTGCAGTAACACCACAGGATGATTAAAAAAAATATTAACGCAGAACGTTTCACACTAAGTAACAGAAAGGCTTGCGCTCATCTCCATGATTTTGTTTATTTAAAGTTTTGTCTACTGACCCAAACAACAAACACCCTGAAACTATTTTGCCAGGAAAGAAACATTTTGACAAAACACCGGCTAACCTACTTCGCGTCCCTACCGCAGACATACTGCTGAGGCAATCTCAGCTCCTCTTCTGCTATTTGGTATTTGCTGGGTTTTGGTTCTGGAAGAATGTACTGCTTTTAAACGTTTATAATTGGCTCTGTATAATTATTTCTAAATTACTGCCACAGTTTCAGGAATTCAGCCTTTGCAGACATGGTGAAACCTTGCAGAAACTCAGTCCTGAATCCGTACATGGAGATTGCTTGAAAATGCCATCAGTCCTACAGCGTCTGAAACCGTCACGCTACGCACGTACTAGATTCAGCAGATGGTGGGGGCAAGCAAGGGGAGAAGCCTTTACGTAATAGAAAATTAGATATAAAAAAACCCCACCCAACCAAGACCAAATCAGTGCTCAGGGCAGAAGGTGCTAATTAGGCTACATTAAATTGCCTTATAATTTGTACACCTCAGTCCTTTAGAATCACAGAATCATAGAATGGTTTGGGTTGGAAGGGACGACAAGGATCATCTAGTTCCAACCCCCCCGCCATGGGCAGGGACACCCTCCCCTAGATCAGATTGCCCAAAGCCCCATCCAACCTGGCCTTGAACACTGCCAGGGATGGGGCCTCCACAATTTACTCACAATGTATTAGCTAACCTCATGTTCAACTCCACTTCAAGGGACTGCAAGTAGTAGGAAGGGGGAAGAACTCACCAGGAAGCGAAAGACCTGAGTGTCCACAGTAAAAAAATTGTGGTTAAGAAGTTAGAAGCAACCCAAAGTTCTGACTTGGTTTCCAAGAGGAGTAAGTAGATATGGCAGGAAAGAAGAAAAGGGGAGATGACCACTGTTTTGTCACCTTGTATGTCCTGCAACTTCTTAGAGCTAAATACTCTTAACGCCCACAGTGAAAAAAGAAAAAGCAAAAAAAACTACAAGAGAAAAAAACCCAAAACTATTATAGATCACTAATTAGCCAAAAACTGGAAGGAAAAGAAGAAAACACATCCAGATTATCAACTCACATTAAGGCTTTGGAGAAAAACTTGGGAAATCCATCCATTTTAAGGTACCACCTCCTCACCTTTAGTTCTCAATCACTGGTGAGATCCTACAGCATACCTATAGCAACCGCGACGCTTTCCTACCATCCCATGGCAGCCCACGGCAACCACGTAAAGTTACACACATCCAGGCCTCCTGCAGACGCTCCGCTGCATTGCATGATCGAGAATGGGGCTCTAAGCCCCATTAAGCATTGCCCCATTAAGCAATGCACAAGGGCAGCTACCCTATCCAGCGTTTGAAAAAGCGGTCTGCAGCGTGGGAGAAAATAAGCTTCTAGACAAGTACTGAAGAGACTTTTGTTTTGCTGAAAAGAAGGAAAGCTCTTAAGAAGCTTTCAAATGTCAAAATATTAAAAGGTGGGCATAAAAAAACAGATCTAATCTGACTAGGAGATTCTGCAGCGGAAGGAATCATTTAAAGACCATTGTTCATATTGATGGGCCGTAAAAGAAAGTTCAGAGCAGGTAGAGAGCGAATTTGTAGGACTGCCTGCCGCAGGCAGCTCTTGAAGCAGACAGCGGCTGCAGGAAAGGACTGGATAAATTCGCAGCAAACAAGCTCATTAAAGGCACGGCTGTGTCCTCAACTGCGGCTGGTGGGAAAACCAACGGGAACTCAGAACGGAGGAGAAACTGCTCAACTCCTATGCCTGAAGTTTAGCTACACCACAAATGTGGTCATCACGGGTTTTGCTTATGGCCTTAAACATTTACTTGGGCAGTTTTGAAAAGGACATTATTTTTTAGCGCAGATATAAACCAACAGGAAGCTACAAAGTCAAAGTGAGCTTTTGAACAAGTAACGGAAATAACAGTAATAATTTATTTATTACAATAATATTAAAGGTATGCCCATGACCAAGCGGGCACCAAACATGAAGCAGAGAGGCAGTGCCAGAACCCACTTTTACGTGATCTTCACAAGGTGCTCACGGAGATCTGCTTGTGCGCAGTCCTTACGCTGCCTCTCGAAGGCCAACGTAACACCAAGATACCCCCTGCTTACGAAGGGAGAAAGGATCTTCGGAGTATGTACCCCAAGCATAAAATAAATCCCATCTTCAACCACCACAGTGCCCGTTACCTCCAGCGTTCCCTGACAAATTCTGGAGTACAGCATACAAAATCCCAAGGAAATGTTTGTCACGTCTTTGCAGAGATACCTGATTAATAACGCGCGCATAATGAAACCGAAGCACAAATATTTATGAAACACCTGCAGCTATCAGAAAAAAAACACAGTATTTCATATTGGCAAAGAGAGCGAAACTCACTCTCTCAAGGCTGCCTACTCAATTAAAACATCCTCTTAAGTAAAACGCCTGCTGAAAATGCTCTTTGGGAAATAAGGGAGTTATCAGCTACCAGCTCCTTTGGGAACTGCCATCATATGTTTACACTTCTGGGATGCATCCAGGACCCAGAATAACTGTGTAGGTAAAACAATCGTGCAGAATTTCAGTAATACTATCCTTCGGACTGCATTTCAAAGGTAAGATTACACAAGCCCTCTAATCCCCAAATGCCTAAAATCTTTCCACAACATCCTGGAATTTTCCAAGTATCGAACTAAAAGAAGGTATTAAAAAAAACAAAGGGGGCAACAACTGGGTAAAAATTATTTGAAAAGATAATGGTCAAAAACGTATCACATATGGGAAATAATTTCATCATTCTTCAAAGACAGTTTAAAGGAAGTGACAGGGGAGAAATTACATTCTGTTCTTCCCCCATTTAAAATCCAAACTGCTATAAAGTGAGTGCAGAACCCACCCCCTTTAGACATTCGCTTCCTAAATTTGTTCTGCAGAGCTGGCTGTAGCGAGCAGCTCTGGGAAGGGCTTTCGGCGACGAGAACCAAGACTACCTCCTTTTCCACTATGAGTAACAAAAGCCAACAAACAGATGTGGTCTGGAAAAAACACAGCTAGCAGATGATTTTCTAGGAAATGGGTCCGAGTCTTAGGTTGCTTTCCCTTTGGCAGATATCTACAGCAAAAAATCACAACACTGATGTAAGAAGAGCCAATACGAACTTCTGTTTTGCAAAGTACAGCTCCTTGCTCGCAGAATATTCTGGGCTTACACGATGGCTCAGTATGCTGCTATCAGTGCTGGAAATGCCTGACACACAAAACGTTTTTTTGATCTAGAAAAACACTGAGCTATAACTTTGCCTTTTTTCAAGACTCACTTCTCTTTCAACTACCCTACCTCGCAAACCAACGCACCTTCGCTGAAACAACGCCAACAAGCTGCAGGGGGAACAGCTTCTGATGCCTACACAACGCATACCTCAGGAGTCAAAGACAGGCTCTGCACTGAAGGAACAAACACCGGCGATTTTTATCTTCTGCCATGTGTTATTTTTGCGGATTCTATACTTGTATTTGCAAAGGCTGAGCTCAATCTGGTGCGTTTTCAGATTAACAGAAATTAATCCCTGACCCATGACAGTGCAGACCTGCAGCGTAAAAATTCTGGTGCAGAAAACAGCAGAAGAGGTTAACTCGCCTCGAACCAGACATCTCCGCTAGCATTACCAAGCCCTTCCCACCCTAGTGCATTTTAAGTCCTTTTGGAAGAGAAACAAAAGCGTCTTCATTAAATACCCAGTTTAGGTTACTTAGAGGTGCTTGGCTACGGCTGCCTGACCTCCTGGAACTCCTTCACACAGAGCCCTGGATGATTTGAATGATTAAAGCACGTCACCATATGGTACTGCGATTTCCTCGTAACCCAGGGGACGGCAAACGCAGTCTTGCCATCCAGAACACAAGAGATGTGGAATTAAGTAACATCACCTAGACTCCGCGAGCTAAACAAACCCTAACTAAACCAAAGGCAGCACGCTGGCCGTGATCTTTCCTGTCCGCCCCTGTACAAGGACAAGGTACGCACACACAAAAACTGGTTCCTCTCCAAATCCGAGAGAAGGAACTAAAATCACTGATGGATCGCTCCCTCTTCCACAATCTCCAGACACTCGGAGCTTGACGGATATGTGAAAACAAAGCCATAAAGCATTTCCACTGTGCCAAGTGTATTTCTAGAGCATCTCCAAAATGGATTAGAAAGGCACAGAAGCCAAATTATTTTCCAGGGAGCATGCGTCTGGCAAAATCACTGAAAGAGCAGTTATGCAAATATTTTGGTTAGGGAAAACAGAAATCCACACAGAAAGTCACTGGCCATTACTGTTTACACTTTGCTTTCTAACATTCAAACTCTAACTCGCCTTTCTTGCCCTTAGTCCGAGTCATTTGCAAAAATAGCATTCTTAAGGTTCAAAGAAGATTCCCAGCTCAAGCTCCTTAAGCCCGAGGCACAAAAAAAGAGATGAATTTTCTCAGCACGCTGATGACTGTAGCTCTGAAACATTTTAAGAAAACTAAAAGGGTTTTTCCCTGCGGGGCTGTTTTTCCAATCTTCCTAACACAAGTACTTTGCATACTTGCAGATACAGCATGGGAATCCTACTTCGGTCCGTTTTAAGAACTTCCATGAACAAAATCATACAACCAGAATGTCAATCTCTACCATCAAACGTTATTTTCTGTTAAGTCCATTTTTGGTAGGATGGATTCACAGCTGAGGACAGGTCTCCTTTAAAAATAACCACATTTTGTTTTACACTATAACGCTTTTGACTTCATTTAGTAGAATAAGCCTTAAAGAGAATATAAGTAGCCAAAAGTTTTTGAAAGCATTACCAAGACTAGAAAAAGCATATAGTAGATAAAAATTAAAGGCTTCAAACATCTCTCTTTTACTTCCTGTCCACAGAGATCTGTTGTAGAGAAAGGACACAGTAACAAGAATGCAAACTTTATACGTGAGCAGAACTCCAAGCCATTTTTAAGAAGCTACTGATTTCTGGTGATAACTCAATATTACCATCCTAAAATAAAATAAAACCTGTTTCTTCCTAAAGTGAGAGCACTGTTAAACCTTAACCTCTTTGTTCTGCGATTAGTTCTAGGAGAGACAGATTACTGGAAAACATCCAGGATGTCCAAAACCTCACCTGCTCGTACAGAAGCAGCAGGGTACCAGCCCTTCATTTACAGCGGCTGATAACAGCATCGTACAGCCGTCCTGCTCAGCTCTGAGTGTCGGCGTTAAGGACATACAGTGCAGGGGAGAAAGCTAAAACTGATGGGAAACTACCTGAGCGTTCCTGACACCGTCGAGATTCGTTCAGTGAAAAAGCCTTACACCCCTCCCAGATACGTCTCCTCCTTGATTTCCTTTGGATCTGTTTTCCTTAGTACCCCAAAGCAGATTCCTCCCTCAGTCTCCCTCTTCTGGCTCCTCGTACGCTCCTGCTGCTCCAAATAACCCTCCTGCACCTATTTCCCACACCCAATGTGTCTACAAAAAACACAGTGCTACGCAGCCCTCCTGACTGCACAGCCGTGCACGGCCATCGCTCCTCATCATTCCACACTTACTTTCTGTCCTGTTCAGCACCACGCAACAGACCCGCAACGCTCTCGCAGGTTAAGATTTTGGGTTTATAAAATTACGGCGAGCACGATAACTCAGATGCAATTCCACGACGTGAAAATCACATGTCTAAAATGAGATCGTAGAGGGCTAAAATTCAGGAAACCCATTTATCCTAGCACGTGGCTACGTGAAAGAATTTATGAATTAATAAGGAAAATGACTACAAAACTAGACAGTGCCGTTGCAGGTAACACAACAAACCAGGGTCCACCGAGAATCGGCACTGGCTCCTTTGACGATGTCCTGCAGGTCTCTTACGGGCAGTTTTCAGCTGCCCATTAGTTTCGACCACTCTGCAAACATGAAGTTATCTTAATCTGCAGCGAAATTGCATCGCAAAAAGTTACAGACCAGATTACTTGGGGTTTTTTTGCTTTCATTCCCAGGGCTGGCTGTAACACATACTGCGTTCCCATAACACAGGGGAAGGAAGTGAGAAAAGACAGCAGCCAAAAAATAGCTTCCTACGGTGGTACTGGAGGCCAACAAGCAACTTTTGGAAAGCCCATCTTCTCACCCTGCCGCCGAACCATCTCCAGTCTCTGGGGCTTATTACTGCAGAAGACATTACAGGAATCCACGCAGGCCGCCTCCTGCTCCCCAGGAGGACGAGGAGTAACAGCTACGGCAGCCAGCTGCGTTTCTGCCGCTCCTGCAATGTTTGCTGGATGGCAAGCGAGCCTCGTTTGCCCACAGGGCATATTTGGGAGCGATTATCTCTTCGCTTCCTAGTTTCCTAATGTCAAGGCAAGTTTTGAAATCATGCTGGAAAACAATAAATCACTACAAGGCTGCATTCAGCGATCACAAACAACTTCAACTTAACATCAACACATTCTTTGGTGATTAACTATTACTAGAGGGAAAAATAAATCTCTACAAACAGCTAGAAGTAAACATTTTCAAACCAAACTATGCACGTGGACAGAGGGCATTAAAGCACCAGGTAGAAAAAAAGAGACGCATTTACGTCGTCAAGTTGAACTAAAGACGGATGGAAGCCTGGTGGCAAGGGAGGCTGGGAGAGCAGTCGGGCTGGACAATAGCAGCTGTGGATCAGAGATCTTTAGCCCTTCTGCTCCACAAACGCTTCCCTGGTCTGTAACGCTACGGTGCTGAGGAGCCACGGCAATCGAGGCGAGGCACGGGCAGAGCTGCTTGCAACAGAACGTTGACTAAGCAGTAACGGAGAAAACGTACGGCTAAGGGATGTAACATAGATTTCAATTTGCTGTCACTCCTCTTGGCTACAACCCGTCACTCGTGTCTTTCCCTTTACTTGCCACCGGCTGTAAATTAGCGCAGCAAGTCTCCATTAGGGTGAACCAGACAGACCTGTTAGAGCGGCAGAGTGTAAATCACGCTCGCCGAGGACGGGAGTGCAAAACCGGTACCGGGAAAGGGAGCGGGCAATTCCTGACAGCTGGAAGGGGAAACTGGGAAAATAAAATATGAACAAAGAGGTGGCTGGGCGGAGCGTCTATTCACCTGGCTCACCTCGGCACGTAGCTGCTGAAGGAGAGGCTTTGGAAGAGCAGCACCGCAGCTAGAAGCGGGCAGACTCGCATAAGCACACACTCAGGCACGCTTCGTAAAACTCCGATCAGTTTACCTTCAATAAGAAAGTGACTCCACCAACTTAATTTTAAAATGTAAAAATCACATCCAATACAGAATGAGAAAGTGTACAATGAGGGTTAGTGTGGTTCTCGGGAAAAGCAAACTGAAACGCAATGGACAAGCCCAGCTTTGAAGGGGCATTTCCAAACATCCTCTGAAAAAGAAAAAATAAAAAAAAAAAGTAGCCAATTTTCTAAAGGAACTTTGCACAGGCCACTTGGCCATCTGTTGGCGACCTGCCTCTGCTCCAGAATCACCCTGGCTGTACCATGAGCGCGTAAAAAGGGGCCTGATAGGTACGCTTGCCATGCAACCACTAAGGCCGTGCAGGCTGCGGAAGCGCTACTGGCACCAACGTGATCCGAGTCCACAACTCAACGTTCAGACCCATCAGTAGGTCACGGCTATTTTTACAGCAGATAACAACATAAGAAACCTCCAAGTCTGGAGATTAAATGACAGTAAGGCAGAGAGAGCCAGCAGAAAGCATCAGGACCAACCTAGTGTTTTAGATTTTAAAAATAAATGAACTCCTATTTTCTGAAGTTCCTGGCAATTGTAAATTGGCACCGATTTCAAACGCAGAGCCAACTGTAGCAAACAAGTCCTTCTCACGCCTGTAACAGCTCACTGTTAGTCAGAAAATCAAAGTCTGCAGAGGTCTACACGCGGACTCAACTCTTTCCTATGTGTGACAGGCGTGTAGTTCTTCTCTCAGGCACGTACGTTCAGCATGACGTATAGGTGGGACAACATCTACAGAAATAGTTCAACACGAAGCGCCCGGTCCTCCAGGCAACGGTAAGAGCAACCACCAGCTATCGCAAACAATCGGACCTTGCCGACCCACGGCACGGAGCAGTATTTGCACATACAGCCGCTGACAAACCGCGGCTCCTTTCTGAGAGATACGCTCCTCTCTTCAGCACAGTCCCACCTCGCTGACGGCGAGGGGGAGCTCTCCTAGGGCGTGCCCCAAGGGGGTTTTGCTTTTCTGTATGTCTTTGCAGTAACTGAGCATGCCTGCGCCCTGCCTCAGACATCTTTCGTACCCTGTCAAAGATTACCTAGGTAAGAAGCAATCTTTAATAAAACCTTCGAGGAGAAACTTTAGGGCAACACCGGCTATCTGCATCTACAGAAAGTCTCAGATTCTTCACCCAAGAGAACGTCTCCACAATGAGTTAAGTAAAAATATTTAAAGAATGAGAAACCTTCCTCACTTAACCGGGTGCCCCATCTATAAACCCAGAAAACAAAGACTTCGGATTACAACAATCTTCCAACTCAGAACATTCAAAGTGTGGACACACAACGTTTTTTACTATTTTCTACGGCTCAAAACCACTAACCAACGTCTTTATAGTTCAACAGATCATTTCAAAACCAAACCAGCTAAATGTTAACAGAAGCGCTGTTCATTTACGCTGCACAACTCGATCTGTTAAATGACTTCAGCAGCTGCCCGTTACGGGCCGTACCCACAGTAAACCAGTCCTACCGAACTACCAACGCCGCAAAAAACTGATTGCGAGATAAAACTGAAACTAGACGTGCTGATGTTAAAATACCAAACCAGTATCACAGCGAGACTCCCAGTTCGAGGTCAGTCAGAACAGGAGCGGATCAGGTACCCGCATTATCTTTTCTACAGAACTCACAACTGGCTTTTCCACTGATTACCTGGGAGGCCGGACAAAACCAGTTCAGTACTAAAAAACCTTCATAGTTAAAGCTGTGCTGCCCCTCCCCTTGGCGAGTACCCATGTTTTCTGCGGAAAGAGGCTGCTTCCCTTTAGCCCTTCCCAGTCACCAGCTGGTAGGGAAACCTTTATGGACTTCAGAAAGTTAAAATACTAACATTTTGACAGGATTATATTTGCACACCTAATGTAACACAAAGTCTTATATTTGGGGCTTTTCTTTTTTTTTTTCTTTTAAGAACGCTCTAGGTGTATTAAGAGCAGGCTTTACAGAGGGGAGCGCATAGAAGTCTTGTTTACACACAATATTATTCAGCAGGTAAACGGGTTTACTGTTAGTCTTCCGCCCTTCTGAAATTAAAACGTTATAAAGCAATGTTTATAAATGAACCTGCATTAAATGTACATTAGACTACTAGGTCGTACTTATTTATTCTATTTCATCATTTACCAGCGTAACAACAGGCGTTACTGGTGAGAACAGCTGGTTAGAGGAACCCTACTCGTCAGCATCGCATGAGTAACTCCCAGTCAGAAAAATTACGCTCCCAGCAGAACAGTGGGTAACTTGGGCTTGCCCTCAAGAAGGACTCTGAAAACACAGAGCATTTTCCATCCCTGAAACAGTGAAAAGACACAGACTCGCTAACTCCAGGAACTCGAAAACACTTTGCCTGCTTCTGCTGTGCAGTTTTCACAAGTAGTTTCGCCCTATCTGCAGCAATCCCCGTGGATCACTCGTTTGCTTTCCACACAGCACTCCTTTCGGAACACGCAGCGTGACACAACTTAGGCTATTTCACAATTAAAAGCAGGAAGGTGAAAACAAGAATCGGCAGCTCCGGGGGTCATCCGCCCTGAACCTGTCACTAAATTACAGTACAATTTTTGGCCCCGTCAGCCAGCTCCTGCGGCCCTCCGCTTCCCAATTCGCAACACAGAATTAGCGACTCTTTCTCCAGTGAGGGAACGGTTACGCTCGCTCACAAGCCCTTTTCTTCTTTTCTTTTTTTGTTCCCCGGTGTTTTACAGCTTTCTGAAGCGAGTACCAAACACGGTTGTGGAGCTGTGTGAGGAGGACAGGCTGAAGCCCAGCATTTTTAACTCCTGCAGTTGTGTCACAAACACATCTGCGTAGATGTTGACTGAAGGACTGGTTAGCTGTTACCCTGGCACAGTATTTTTGGAACTAGTTAGGAAGGCCAGGGCTGCCTGGAGAAAGGATTTGAATTTCCAGGAGCTGCAGGAGAGGAAGGGAG
>VWZZ01003955.1:56307-76123 GCA_013399095.1 Psophia crepitans | reverse complement strand
CCAGTTGCAGCATTGAATTACAACCCCCCCTGCGACCTCAGCCCGGAGCTCCTGGGAAGGGCCAGATTCCGCCATGAAAATAATGCAGAAGAAATAAAACTGGCGACTGTTTATTAAAATATACCCTCTCTGTCCCTTTCCCAGAGCCCATTTACACCCCGCGCTGCGCAGGCTCCCCCCCCCTTTCACAGCAGCACTTCCGAGTCCTCCAGGCAGCTCTCGGCAGGCGGCAGCCCGGGTGCCAGCGAGCCGCCGGCGGGCAAGGTGCTGGCCTGGCTCCACGCCGAGCCCTCGCCGGCCGCCCCCTCGGGCAGCAGCGGGACGTAGGCCTCCTCCGCCGGGCCGCCGAGCTGCTCCTCCAGGATGTACCTCGTCTCCCACGGTTCGTTGTGGTGGATGTCCACCGCCACCAGCGCCGCCTCCGCTCCGGGAGAGCAGGGCTCGGCAACGTCCCCGGGGTCCAAATCAGAGTCCGCTTGGGGGAAGCCCGAATCCTGGGTGGAGTCCGGGCTCTCCTCGGGCAGGCTGGTGTTGATGTAGATGATGTCCCCGGATCCCCTGACGGCGGGCAGGTTTTCCAGCAGCTTCTCCAGGTGGACCTTCAGCTGTGAGAAGGTCGGGCGGGCGGCAGGGTCGGTTCTCCAGCACGCAGACATAATTTCATACCTGGGAATCGGGAGAGGAGGGTGGTTATTACTGAGGATGTTGCCAGGCACTGGGCTACGGGATGCTTCGCTCCAAACCAGGCAAGCCCTGAGCTGCCTGGCACCCACAGAGGGTCAGGCAGAGGCAGCCAGCTGCAGCCCCGCAATCTGCTGCCCAAGAACCTCCCAGCTCCGCTCTCAGGACACCGAGTCCTTCTCTTGTCCTTCCCAGAGGTGCCTGTGCCCAGGCTCGGCTAGTTTAACCACTTCTGTGTTTGCAGCTCTTACCCGTGGGGGGGGTTAGATGTTTTCAGCTGCAATAGCACTGGAGAAAAACTCAGCAAGAAAACTTGGGAGAAAAACCCTCGCAGAGCATATCCCGGCCAAAACCAGCGCACGGAGCTGCTCAGAAACTCTGCAAAGTTTTGAGGTCTCTACATTTTTGTTTTCCAGACTCACAGATTTTAGGCACTGAAGGGCCCCAAGTAACTCGAGGGAGGTTTGTGGGGCAGAGAAGAGCACCACCAGCCAAGACCTTCTGGCCAAAGCCATCTTAATAAACAATACATAAATAAAATACTAAAAAGCCTGATTCCTCCCCCACGAACTGCAGAGGGCACTCGCTGCTCCTGTCCCGGCAGGGCCAGCGAGGTGACCTGGGCGCTTCCCGCCCGCCCCAGCCCTGCAAACGCAGCATCGCTTTCTCCTGCGCGCCAGGTCGCCTGCAGTTAGGGAGATGCTTGCTCCTCCCCGGGTGAGGCGCTGCTCTGCGATCTGGCATTTATTGGGCACATCAAAACTTGGGAGATTACACAAACAGTAAAGGGTTTGAAGTTTTTGTTTATGGGATGCTTCCATTTAAAACGTGACCCACGCCGTTACTCTGGCCAGCTTTCCTCCGCGCGCTGACCTGCGCGTGCGTTCCTGTAAGCCCCCTGCCTGCCAACCCGCGGGGAAGAGAAGGTTAAATCCTCGCGATCTTTTCTTAAAATCCAGTCTTTAATAACTTTTGTTTCTGGGGATCGTGGGAGAACGGGAGGGAGTGAGAGGGAAGGTGATTCCCTCTCCGTGACGGAGCGGCCTTACTGCGCTGGGAGAGACGGGTTTGCAGGAGGTGGGAGCACGGGCGTGCTGGCACGGTCACGGCTTGCACTGCGCGGCTTCGCGGGCTTTTTGGCCACGTTTTACGCTAAGCCACAAACCCACAGCGCAAGCAGTCGTTGCGTCCTTAAAGAAAGGACATCAGCAGCCGGGAGTCACGAGGCACGGAGAGCAGCACCCCCAGAAGCCACCCCAGCGAAGGGCACGGGATGCGCAGGCTGCGTGCAGGCAGAGGGGAGCAAACAGCCCAGGAACAGGGCTGCAACACTCACAGCTCATCCAAGCAGCCCTCGGGCTTTTTCAGGCGCTGCCCGTGGAAGAGGTACTCGTAGATCTCGTGGTTCTGCACTCCTGGGTAGGGCGTCATCCCTCGCGTCGCTATCTCCCACATGGTGACACCGAATGCCCACTGCGAGGACAAAGGGAAAGCGCGCTGAAAGGACGTTTCCAGGAGGAATGAATGGGGCTTTTCATGGAGAAAGGTCACTGCCCAGCGTCCGCCGGGCCCTCGCACAATGCCGAGTTGTCGCTGCAGTCCTGCCCTCCCCAAAATTGGAAATAATAAGCGACGCCACAGAAGAGGCGAGCGGCCCACTCATCAAACCTATTCCAGGACGGCTGGGCAGGCAGCAAAAGGTCAGCGTGTCCCGTTAGCGACGGCGCCTTTGCACTTCCAGGGTACGAGAACAACGAAGCGCGGCAAGGGCGGACGGCTCGGGCCAGGCGTCGGTCCCCAGCTCTCGCCCCCCGCGTCCCGGCTGCCCGGCCACGGGGACCTACCACATCGCTCTTGGTGGTGTAGACGCGGTCAGCCAGGGACTCGATGGCGATCCACTTCACCGGCATTTTTGCTATTCGGCCCTGACGATAGTAATCACCGCTGTAAATCTTCTTGGACAAACCGAAGTCTGCCACGCACACCGTCATGTCGTCCCGCAACCTGTTGGGCGGAAAAACAGGGATGATAAGATGGAAAAGTTCGACGTGCCGAATTTTGAAGCAGAAACCTGTGATTCAGCTCTTCTCCTCGGCCTCCCAAGAGCGAAGGGGGTTTCACTGAAGGAAGCCAAGCTGTGCTGTAAAACCACAGCGCTTCCACTGGCGTTCACCCGGCCGGGACGAAGCAGAGGGAAACAAACTCACATGCAGTTTCGAGCCGCCAAATCCCTGTGGAGGAAGTGCCGACTGCTCAGATACTCCATCCCCAGGGCGATATCGACCATGAACTTCACCAGCGTCTGCAGGGGCACAAACTGGGAAGGGAAGGGGTGGGTTAGGCAGCGCACGCCCTTCGGGAAGGGTGTTCGGTTTGATCTGAAAAGCTGCTCTGTCCAGGGCTGGCGGCCAATGCTAGTGGTCTCGCTGGCCGCGGGGAGCACCACGAGCCCACCGCAGCAGCCACTGCGGCCTCTCTCACCTCCGCTGGGCTAACGGCCTCGGACTGTGAGATTTATGGATGCAGTTGTTGAAGAACAACCCCAAGCAGTGGCTGCCAGGCTGTGCTGCTGGCCAGGAGAGCCCGTCCCAGCAAACAACCTCTCCCTGGGGTCTGCCGCAGCAGCGGATGCCCTTTGCACCCCCGCCTCCTCCTTCCTCCTCTCTGGAGTGTAGCCTGTCGCTGGACATTCCTTCCTGCCTGCCTTGCCCTGGGCTGCTTTCAGATCACCTGTGCCTGGCTAGAAAGCGGCTCTGCAGAAAAGGACCCTGGTGTCGAGCAAGTTGGCGGCGGTTGTGTCGCACGCCTTTGCACCAACGAAGGCCGAACTCGTAGCAGGCTGCGTGACGCAGCCAGCAGGTTGGGAGAAGTTACTCTTCCCCTTAATTCGGCACTGCTGAGGCCACATCTGGATGCTGTGTCCCATTTGGGGCTCCTCAGTAGGAGAAAGACATGTTGGAGCAAGCCCAGAGACCACTAAGATGAGGCTGGAGGGGACGGTGTACAAGGAGAAGCTGAGGTAACTGGGCTCGTTCAGCCCGGAGAAGGCACGGCAAGAATCCCACAGGCTTGTGTGGAGCTGGATCCCAGCACTGCCTCCTGACAAAGGCAGGAAGCAGGACCACAAACAAGTCCTCTGATGTCCTCAAAACTAAGTTTGTCCCCAAAAGAGGCACAGTCCCACCTTGCTCCTCGCAGACACGGGGCCCGCTGCTCCCCGGGCTCATTACCTGGGAGGCCACCTCCAGCCGCGAGCGAAGCAGGAAGCTGTGCAGGTCACCGTATTTCATGAACGGGAGGATCACCATGGGCTTGGGGACCTGCTGGGAGCTCAGCTCGATGCACACGCCTGGGAAACACAGACAGCCCCGTGGGCAAAGGCACCACCCTCCCGCCGCAGACGTCCGTGCGGGACAGTCCGGCTCCCCAGCCCAAATCCCAGCTGGAAGGCGGGGGGTGACAGCCCATACCTAGGAGCTTGATGACATTGGGATGGTCGAAGTCCTTCATGCACGCTGCTTCGCTGAGGAACTCTTCTATCTCCCTTTGGGAAAAGTTATCCACTGGGAAGCAGAGGAAAAGGAGGAGGGTTAAAACCCCAAAGCTTTAACACCCCAAGCCACTGCTGCCAGCTCCCTTCCCACCAGGAAGGCACCCACTGGGACAAACGGCACCAAGCTCTGCGAGGCCGGGGTGACGACTTACACTTCATGGTCTTCACAGCCACCTTCTGCGGGGTGCCTTCGGGCTGGCTGAGATGCCCCTCCATCACTGACCCGAACTCCCCTGCACCACGGGAAAGGAGCAAGCACGTCAGGCACAGCTGAAGCACCACCTTTCGGGACACTGCTATGTCACCAAAGATCTGAAGTGCTCTAAGACAGAGGCCTCATCCCCAAAAGGCTACGGGGGCAGGGTGGGCAAAGACTTGTGTCTCATCAGTGGCAGAAGGAGGACATGAACCCAGCAGTGCTGGTGCTTGGTCATCTTGACCTACCATCTGCCCCACATCCCCGGGCCTGGAGCTGAGGGACGATGCAGTGACAGTGGCAGCCCCTGCCCCACGTGTCCAGACACAGCACTCACCCTCTCCCAGGACCTTCCCCAGGCTGAGGGCATTTCTGTCCACCACAACGTCCTGCAGCTTCTGCTGGAGCTCGCTGCTGACGCCCAGGCTGCCCACTGCAGGAGAGGGGAACAGAAGCTGGGGTCAGCTCCAGCCAGTAGACGTATCGCTGCAGCGATATCCTCGTCAACCTCCTTGCAGAGGGATAAAACAAAAAAATACACTTACGTGTAAGTTCAACGGCTCTCCGGCAGTAGGACTTCTTGGCCGTGTAGTTCACCACCAGCTCCGAGCTGCTCCTGCTGAAAGCGTTCCTGGCGGGACAGAAACAGACGCTGCTGGGCCACGTGCGGCCGCCTCTCCTCCGACGAAGGAATCGCCCGCTGCAGGCGCGGGCGACCACAGGGGTGTCGGTAGTAAGGGAGGAAACCGGCACGTTCATTTCCTTCTGACTGGATCAGTGCCATTGCTTACAGCGCCCGAGCAAAACCGCCGCTCGATCCACAAGGCTGCTCTGTCAAGGGGTGAGTCACAGAGGTTTTTTGGGGAGGAAACGGGATACTCATTTCCTAATCAGAGAGCAGCCTGGACCGGCAGGAATACGGCATTCGGATCTACCGCTCCCCACCGCGCCCAGCGCCGGCGTGCCGACGCTCTCTGTGAGCGCGTGCAGTCTCCATCCTTTAGCCAAAGAGAAACCGGAGGGAGCTCCGCACCACGGCCCCCAACGGCGGTGGTGGGCACGCCGCGGGGAGATGCTGCGCAACCCCTCTGCTGCAGGGCCAGCGCCGCGAAACAAAAACACGGTGGGTGCTCAAGCAGCTGGCACCGCAAGGGAGGAGCGACAGCGCTGCACCAGCTAGGAAAGGGATCCCGACACACTACCAGTTTCCAAACTGGGGTGGGGGTGAGGCTGTGGGAGATCAGGGTAGGTGGGGTTCCTCCCCACAAAAGCAGGCGCGCAGGGCAGTTAACTGCCCCTCAGAAAGCCACAGGGCTGAGCGGCACTGGCTCGCCCTAGCAGAAAACAGCCCCTTGCGCCGAGGCAGGAGAGGTGTCTCGAGGCCACAGGACGTTATACATCTCTGTCCTCTCACCTCGGCGTCCAAGCGCTGAGGCCACGCTCCCGCCCCAAGTTGCACAAGATTACTTCCTTTTAAAGCCAGGAATAGCGAGCGAAAGGTGAACTGCTGGGCAAAGGGAGGGAGGGGAAGTACCATCGCTGCAGCAAAAATACACTCAGTCCCTCGCCACGGGCGTAAAAAAACGCCGTTTGTGGGAACGACGTCAGGCGCGGCGGCAGAAGCCTTCTCCCCACCTCCAGCGTGGGCTGCTGGCCACCCGCCCCGCCTGCCCGCGCCCCCGGCGCCCTGCCCAGCTCACGGCACCTCCGCAAGCTGCTGCTTTCCCTTCAGCTTACCCGTATTTCATTTCGATGCATCTTTTCTGGATGACCACAGACAGGCAGAGGATCAGCCCGACAGCCACCGTCCCGCAGATAAAGCCCAGGGCTACGATAAAGGAGTCCGCGTGCCCGGAGGCTGGAGCCGAAGAGGGGGCTGAGGTTATTAACCCTAAGAAAATATCCTGTTAATGGAGGCGGTGAAAGAGTCAGCCTGCAGCACCCAGGGACTGGGGGAGGACGTCCCAGGGGCTGAAACCAAACCCAGTAAAGCCCAAAGGGTTACACGGGAGAAAAGGGCATGAGGACCAAGGCTGCACGTGGAGAGCAAATCTCTCCTGGCTACCAAAGCGCGCCGAAGGTCCCAGATTCTTGGAAAGCGTCTGAAGGAGGATGGAGGGATGCCAAATGGCCTTGGCCGGACAGGGAAAGCACACCCTGCCTGCTTCCTCATCATCCTCTCCTGCACGCACGCCGCGCAGGCAGGGATGGGCATCTCCTTACCGCTGCCACTGGGGATGAAGACCTCCACCGGGCTGCTGAAAGGTCCCACTCCTCCTTTGGTGACGGCGGCCACACGGATGGAGCAGGTGGCGTTGGTGGCCACCACGGGCAGGACGGCCACGCTGGCGTTCTGCCGCGCTTCAGTGGAGACGTTCTGCTGGAGAGAGGAAGGGAAAAAAAACTTGGGCTGGGGGAGACGGGAGGAAAACCCGGAGATTTATTGAGAACTGTCCCCTTGACAACCTTCTGCATCGCTTTGTTTCCACAAGCCCAGGGGAAACGCAGCACCAAGCTATTTACAGAGAATAATAGCCCTGCCTGCAAGAGCCGGATGGGATCTGGGAAGGAGCTGAGCAGCGCTTCCTGCGCAAACCCGTCACTCTTTGCCTCTCAACAGCGGCAGGGCCAGCAGCCCAAGCCAGGAGAGAGGTGGGGAAGCGATCTTGTGAGGAAGGGGGGAGGGCATAACCTGGATTTTGAGCCCCCCCCAGCCTTCACTGCGGCCAGCCTGGCCAGCGGAGGCTCGCACCCCTCTCGCGGCTCGTGCTTCGTGCCCCCTCGGCCCCCTGCGACTGCTCTCAGCCGCAGGGCTCCTGGCTTCACCACTCAAGTGCCCCGCCACAGAAAGCAGATCTTGGGGTAGATATTTTCTGACTGTGGTTTTTGTCTCAAGCTAATAATACTTCCAGTTTTAAGGGCGCGCTTCCTTGCCTGGTAACATGGCAGGAGGCAGCGTCTGCGTGGCACAGACCTTTTTCCCTGGTGAAAACGCAAGAGAGCCTTGCCCTGCAAACTCCCTGGTGTCTCCTGGTCTTCTTCAGCTGAGAAAGTGCCTGCTGCTGCTCCCCGCTGACCTCCAGCTGCAAAACAGCTGCCCAGTAGCATCCAAAACATCTGGCAGGCTGCTGCGGCCGGCAGAGCCCGGCTCCTTACCCTGGCTGAGCAAAAGCAGCAGCCGAGGGGGATCGGTGGGCAAGGAGGAGGAAACCAGAGTTGCTCAGGGGGAACCAGGTTCTGTTCGCAGCCATAAAAAAGCCACCGAGACGGATGTGAAACGCCCTGGCCCCAGGAGCATGCCTGTGCCGCTGGGCACGGCGTGAGCCGACCGCCGCCACTGCCTCCGCTCGCGCACTCCTGCTCTACCTCCCGCCTCGCGTTCACGGCGTCCTTCGTCAGAAACGCACACGAGATCCTTTCCCTTTCCCTGCCGCCAGCCCAGAACACGCCCCGGGATCCCCTGGTAGGGCAGGCGGCTCTGCTGCGTCGGCTGAGGACAGAGCCCAGCTGACACCGCGCAGCCCGCGGGGAGCACGAGCGCCCCGGCCACGCAGCCAGCCGTTCTGGCACGACGGGACCGCCGGAGTTAACGGGACTGTGGGAGCCCTGCGGTAGCTGAGGAATTTCTTTGCTTCCCAGCTCCGGCAGCCTTGGCTCAAACAAGGTTTAAGAATAAAAGAACCCAACTTTTTTAAGTTTTAAAACCAGTTTTTAGGTGGTTGTGGAGAAGAAGAGGCCTGCAGGTGGCCCTGCTGACACAGAAATCCAGGACCCCTCGCCTCCACTGCGCCAGGCTCGTTGCCCCCATGGTTATTCTGGGGCATTTCCTACCCAGCTTGGCCAGGGCCAAGACTCAGCGAGTTTACTGCTGAGGAATCAGAGCTCCACGTGACAGCACGCACGCTGTTCGTGCGCGTCAGCCTGCCTGTCCATCGGCTCAGGAGACCTTGGGGGAGCGCGGGAGGACCGGGCACCGCACCGGCCCGCGGCGCTCTGCAGAAAGGTTTCGGCGCAGGCACAAGCCGTTGTCGTGCCTCTTGCTTCCGCGACAGCCCTTACGAAAAGAAGAGCCCTGGCCCTGGCCGGCTCTGACACGCATTTTTGCCTTCCGTAAAGCCTGGAGGCCGACGAAACGGATCAGCACCAAACCCAAGAGATCCCTTGGGTCTGCAAAGCGCCACGGTCCCTCGCAGAGCTACCTCCCGCCCGAGCTCGCTCCCCACCAGAGGGGCTTTTTGAGCCTCCCGAAAGCCAGTTAATGAGGACAGTTATTGACTGGCAGCGCAAGTAGAAATTTCACCCCCTAAGCGTTCGACTGGGGAAATTTATAAAAAAACAGCAACAAAAGATAGTGTCCCAGGCCTCAAAGGGCAAGTCCTGGTTTTTTGCTTTCTGCTTGAGAGACAACAAATATGTCAGCATTTTTTTTCCAGGCGAGTCACAAGACCTTAATATGGTTTCCCTGACTTCATTCAGTCTGGATCTATACATGCTCTTTTTCAGAGGCGCAAAAGGAGAACAGAAAATGCAACATCCTACAAAAAAATAGGGTGTGAGTCATTTTGTCCGCACCGGGTTCAGGCCGTCAGTGCCTCTCTGTGCTTTCAGCCTGGGACAGAGACAGACCAAACTACAGCGCAATTACCCAGAGGTTCCCCGAGCACTGGCAGAGCCTGGACGGGATGCTCTGTCGCCCAGGAGCTGAGATGAGCCAGGACCGCTCGAGAGGTCAGGCCAACCTCGCCCCAGCAGACTCCTGAAGGCTCCTTCCCAAATCCCAGGCAAGGCGAGCAGGCATGTGCCAGGTGACTTCACAAGCTCACAGACAGGTCCCCAGTCCCAAAACGATCCTTGAGGTATGAAACTCTTTGCAGGTGAGTTAATGCATGGAATAAATCCCATCCGATTAAGGAACAACTCAAAACCCAGGGAACAAATCCTCCCCAACACTTTGTGATTGACTCTGCTGCTGAAAGTGCCAAGAGATGCTGCCAAACCCTGAGCGCCACTCCAGAGGCCATACCAAAGGCCGTCAGCGCCGGAAGAGCATCTCACTTCTGTTCTAGAGAACGGGAGCCATGGCAGCAAAGCTCTTGTCTGCTTCAAGCAGAACTGCTTCTTCCCAACAGTAACGGCTTTGGGCATTACCACGAGTTACGTGGACACGCAAGAGAGAGACCACTTGTATCAAAGAAGCCCCGATGAAAGCACCAGGCAGCAGGCAAATAAGCTCAGAAAGAAAATACGGAAGCACTGAGACCAAACTGGACACCTCTGCTCGATGCCTGCTGGGATCTTTTCTAGGCTGTAGCCATTCTTCCCCGTCTCCCCATGACTTACCAGCCCCTTGGAGTTCTGCCACCTGTACCAGATGTGATAGCCCTGCAGTTCCCCGTGGATCCTCCCCAGGGGCGGCTTCACCCAGCGGATCTCCAGGGAGGAGCTGGATTCATTGAATGACACCGTGACATTCAGTGGCGGGGTGGTCGGAGCTGCGGGAATGAAAGAGAAAGAAGGTGAGGGGAGGTGGGTGGATGGGTGCAGGAACATGGTAGGCTGGTGGAAAATGAGCCGCAGCTCCACCAGAAAGCACATGATATTTCAGGTGACCACCCGCTCCTAAATTCCCTTTCCCCACTCAACAGAGTTGAGACGTCCCACGCTGTAAGCAACCACGACTCTGGACCAGCATCTCATCCAGAGAGTCCTGCTCAAAGCACAGCTGCACGAGCGAGGCGGGAAAACCCTTCTCAGCCTTCACTACTCATTTCCTACCTCCCTCAGTGGTGCTGGCGGTTATCCACGGGCTAAACGCCGACCAGCCGACTTCATTCCTGCAGGAAACGCGGACGTTGTACTCTGCCATGGGCTCCAGCTGCTGGATATGATACACGTGGGGAGGCACGGAGGTGTCGAGGAGCAGAAGCGAGACGTTGCTTCGTGGAACGGCTTCCTTGACCTTAATTGAAAAACCAGTCCCCAAACAGGGATTAGTCAGCAGCAACCTGCAGGGTGAGACGCGCAGCAGGAATCGTACGTCTGTAAACAGGATCCGGAGCCCTGCCTCTCTCCCTGCCACCCATCCAAACACCGGCAGGGCCTTGCTCCCGCAGGCTGGCCCCTTCCCGGGGCCCAGCGCGAGGGCTCCGATGCAGGCAGGGAAAGCGCTGCGGTGGGGACACGGCAGAGATGGGTGAAATCACCATCACTGCGGGATGGGGGAGAGAGGGATGATTTGCTCTTTCTGCTGGCATGGAGCAAAAGGAGCATCCAGTAGCTCTACCAGGCAGCAAGACCCAAACCAAGGAGAGTCCTTTCTCGTGCAAGGCATCGTTAGACCGCAGACGTCATCGCCATCAGATGTTGCGGGCTAACCACAGACCCCGTCGGACACCAGCGTTACACTCAGCAGCGCGGATGAATTCAACGCGCTGGAAACAAGTCACGCCTGCTACATACAGAGGAATCGCTCTCTCCCCAGAAGGCCGGCTGCCGAGCACCCCTGCAGCTGCCCACGCAGCCCTGGCAGCTCTCTGGAAAACATCTCACTTCATGGGAAGCACCACAAGAGTGGCCCAAGCTGGGACGGTGGGAGGGAAGAGGGAAGAGCAGGAATGAGGGACGCCGGTGCAAGACAGTTAACTCAGAAGACAACCCACAGCACGTGTTTCAGCGTGAGCCCCAAGCAGAAAAGTCATACAGTCCCTTCAAAAGCCTCCACGCATGGTTTTGGGGTGGCAGGAGACGTGCCCTTCTGCTTAAGCAACAGGAGTAGCCCCCTGGGTAGCCCAGGATGCTCAGGGCAGCCTCAGCATCGACACCAGCAGTATTTTCCAGCCAAAATGAAAGAAATAGCCTTCAGCCCCGTAAAGCTGAGAAGGTCCCCAAGCCGCCGCTAGATGCTTTGAGGGCGGTGAGCAGTGACCAAATGAACACGCAAGCTGCTCCCGAAAGCGCCACTGGGACCGGTTGTTCTCCTGAGCATCAGGCCCAGCTATCTCAATCCTCAGCTTGTCTCCTGGAGAGAGTCCATCAAATTAATGTATTTAAAACAAACAACAAAAAAATCAGGTTTTTTGCAAACTTGAACCGTTTGAAGCGGGCAGGTGTGACAGCGCCAGCCGCCCTTTGGAGCACCAGCGTGCCCAGAAATGAGTCACTCGGTCGGTGCGCCACGCCACCCAAGCGAAAGGGTTATCAAAGGGGACAGGAGCAAAAAGGCTTAGTCACAGCTGTGTTTTTGCCAGAAACCATGTCTTGTTTTCCAGTTTCAAAGGCTACTTCCTAGTGACAGACCGTGAATGTTAAGTCATAGGAAATTCCTTGGCTCTCCACCCCGCCTCCCAGGCTGCAGCTGGAAGGCAGCAGAGAATGTGGTGCTAATATTAGCTCCGGTACCTTTCCTCCCTGCAACTCCTTTCACTTTTACCTGGCTTCAAACACCGCCTCTCTCCACGCCGTACCTCAGCCGGAGTATAGGTCAGCCAGTATGAAAACCATACCCACAGGAGAGCCAGCAACGGGCTTCAACTGTGAAACCCAGCAACGTCAAAGAGATGGAGCAGGTGGAAACTCCTCGCAGGGCTGCACCCACGGAGATGGCGTCCCCTGACTCGTCCAGGGGACAGTCAGCCCCTCGGCTCCTTCCCAGTGCTTGCAAGGAGCGGAGAGCCGAGAGACACCCCCACCTCCAAAGCCCAGCGCTTTGGAGCAGCTTTCGCTGCTCGGTTGAGGAGCGTTTGACCGAGGACAGAGCGTGTGCCTGCAGCAACGCAAGGCTTGCAAAGCCTCCCGAAGAGCTACTTGGAGCAGTTCTGGGCGCCTCTCCATCAGCAGGCGCGACAACCCGAGTGTCTCGCCCGAAGGGAAAGGTTCTCTCTCACAGGCACGAGCCCAGATGGGCTCTTCAGGTGGGCGACACACCTCTTCCCATCGCCCCTTGTCTCTGCCCCCCCTCCCAGGGCAAAAGCCTGCTTCACGCTCCCTGCATCAGCTCCGCTGTGGGACCCTTTCCACCGACTTTCACCGCTCGCAGCAGGCAGAGCAACGCCGCTCTGTGAGCCGACACCGCTGAGCTGGCCTCCGGCGGCTCCTTCCAAGCCTGCTGTGCCCCTCCAGCTGCCCCAGGTCCCAGCGCTTGGGGACTCCGCTCACTGCTCAGCCTGGGCTACTCAGCATCACGCCACCACAAACTCCCCAGCCGCCCGGACCGCGGGCTGCAGGACGGACAGCACGCCAGCTTCCCCTGTCAAAGCCGCTGGGAAAGTCCAGCTTAATTCTCCCAAACCAACAGCCTGGTCCAATCCGCGCGGTTCGTACCAAACGACTCCGATTCCCAGCCGCCTCGGAGCCCCTGTGTGAGGGCAGGTTGCGGGGGCGAGGGAGGGTTACGGATGCTTACCTGGACACTGCAGCTGTTCAAGGCGGAGAATGCGTCAAAGCCCGGCACCCAGGAGATCAGGATACTGCGGGCCGTTGCGTTGAGGACATGCACGCTGGCAGGCGCGGACGGTATTCCTGCAGGGAAAAGCCGAGGGCAGTGAGCTGGAGGTCTAAGCGCAGCTTCCCCCGGCAGCTCCCGGGGCTCGGTCCGACTGTGCGTGAACCCCAGGTACTGCCCTGGCTGCAGCCGCAGCGGCATCCGCTAGCCGTGTACCACGGATGTTCCGGGCCACTGGACAGAGAAGCAGGAAAAAGTCATTTACAGGACTATTTTGTCCATGTTGCGTATTTGTGAGCACTCTGAGCTGCTTAGAGGCAATGACATATTTTGGGGAACACCTTCCTCGAATTGCCACAGTGGCTCCCATCAGGAATGTCGAGAATTTCCACCATTTCCTATGGAAAACTGCGAGCACCGCCCGGGTTGTGAAGGAAGGAAAAGAGTGATACAGCCCTTCCGAAACCTGCTCCGGGGCTGACAGTTCTGCTTTCGAATGTGCTTTTCGGTGCTTCCTCCCACAGCCGCGACCCTGGGATGACAGAACCGCACTGGGTGACCGTGCTGCTGTGTGCTTCCCGCTCCATTTTAAATATAGGTTTTAAAACAGGGAAAATCAGTCTGGGAGTCCTACAAACACCTCCCTCGGCCCATGTGGAGTGGCTGCTGGGAAGGGCGGAGGTGAGGACAGCGCCGGCCCGGCCACGCGCGCTGAGCAGGGAAAGCGAGCACGGCGTTCGCTCTTACCTTTCACGTTGACCTGCCCCGGGCTGGAGGCGGTCAGCCCTTTGCTGTTGTGGGCCTCGCAGCTGAACAGCGCCGCTTCGTCAATCCCTGCGGGAGGAACAACGAGACCTGCTCACCGGGCCTGCACAGAACCCCACATCACCCCGATTCTCTCTGCCTGCTGCTGGCGGAGAACCCTTGTGGCTTCCTTTCCTGCACTGCTGCTTTACTATTTTTTCCCCCCCCCGCAGCACACAAGACCTTTTATTTTGCACCCACTGCCCTCTCCGCAGCACTCCTGCGCTGGCTGCCCGCGGGTGACCCTGCGATCCAGGCCGCCCACCTTCCACGCTGCGAGACGGGGCACGGCGGGCAGGACCGTGCGTTTCTTCGGCACCGTTGCACAACCTCCTGAGTAAGCGGTTGTTCTGCTTTCTGCCTTTCCCTTTTTGAACGCGAAAGAGCCCACCAGCAGAGCTTCAATCAGATGACTTCTTGCTTTTCGAAGATTGCTCAAATCTCCCAGCTGGTACCAGAGAACGACTGCTTTTGGGGGCCACTGGAAATACCCGAGCGCGGACGGCCGTTTGCTTCCCCTGGGGTGCTGGCACGGCCGGTGCGAGATGAACCCGGGCGCCAACAGCGCTCAGGATTTTCGGCTCACGCAGGGCCGTCCCTCCCGGGCACGCTGCGCGCTGCTGCTGTGAGCGAAGGGCTCACCACGGTGCGCGGGACACGCCAAGCGTTCGCTCACACCAGTAGCGAGGCCTCTCGGTGCGACTGGGCTCCCAGGCCCGCAGGGGCAATGCTCAGATGACCCGACCTAACGTACGCCAGGCAGATGCAAGAAGATCAAAGAGGAATGAGTCGCTTCTTCCGGCTTTCACTGCCTTGTAAAGCCTGCCTTCGGATGCCAAGACGAGTCAGTTACAGTCTGGCTGCTAATTACCTAGTGGAATTAAGAAATCTCTCCTCTCTTTCGCCTCTGCAGCAAAACCACGCTGGGTTTTACCTTACACAAAGGACTTTTTCCCCTGTGCTCCACCAGGCTGGATAGAGACGTGCTACAGGGGCCAGCCCAAGGTCTTCCAGAGACACGAAGAGGGGACCACCAGTAAAGTAGCCCACAGGAGCAGCAGCGCACTCGTTGGCACAGCCACAGGCTAGAGGAAAAATCTGCTTCTGGCTTAGGGAAGAGTGGTTTGAGTGTCCTGCCTCTTCCGAGGAAGAAATTCCTGGCAGCGGCCAGAGGGTCAGATGGGGTTCCTGCCCCCAGATCATCCCTGGCAGAGTGGCGCCCAGGGCAGGGATGGTGCTGGGCAGAGCGGTGCTCCCAGTGCTGCGGACGGAGCACTCACGGGCTGGGACTCAGTTTTGCTCACGGCACCTCTGTGGTACCTCTTTGGCAAAGCTGGACCCCCACGGCCCCCGTGGTCCCGTGTACAATTTGACGGCCGCATTTTATACCAAACCTGCTGGGAAACGTCCCTGCGCTGTCAGCGCCGGCCGTGCGTCAGCGACGCACGGTGCCACGCAAAGACGGAGCAGGGCTGCAACGGCCTTGTGACGGCGCACGGGAGCGCAGCCCCTGCCAAGGGGCCACGCAGAGGGATGGCACCAGACACCTCCCAGGCTGCCCTTCCCGCTGGCCGCACGGAGGGGTCCCAGTTGGCCGCGGCAAGCACGCTGCACGGCTCACCTGGCACGGTCAGGACTGACGGGGAGATGTGGGGCTTCTCATTGACTCGGACGTTGTTGCGAAACCAGTAGATCTCCACAGGCTCCGGCGGGCCCACGGCTTGGCACGTGAGGTTGAAGGGACTGTTCCTGGTGACATTCAGCTTCTCAGGCTGACGAATGAAGTGCGGGAGCCCTGTACAGACACAAGCAGAGAAGCAAGAGACTCAGAGAGCTCGGCAGCGCAGCCCTACCAGCAGCCCCAGACCGTCCTGCCCGGGGCTGTGCCCAGCCCCAGGAACAAGCCCCATCCCAACCAGCACTCCCCGTTTCTGGAGGACAGCTCCCAGAACACTGTCCCCGGGGCTGCCACCCACCATGCTCCGCACCTCTGGCGTGTCCACCCTGGCCCTCCTCCAGCTCACCTTCCAGCTGCACCGAGATGGGATCCGACACCACTTCCGTGCCAGAGATGTTGAGTTTGCAGACGTAGGAGCCGTTGTCCGAGCGCTGGGCAGCGAGGATGCTGCAGAGAGAACAGAGACCGTGGCAGGGCTCTGGTGGGGCGCCTGGCCGCGCACACAGCTCCTGTGGGAGGACACAGCAATACTGCCACCCTGGGGGTGGGTTTCAGCCAGAACCAACCACCCCACGGCACACAGCGAGCAGAAGCTGGGCTTGCAAAGCCAGGCTTCGGGGGCTAGGGAGCGTCTGCTCGTCCCAGTCCCAAGTCCCTGCTGGCCATCTGGCCTCCTGTCTCTCCTCCCTGGTAGCCAACGCTCCAGGCACCCCTCCAGGTAGGACAGCACCAGTTACCTGAAGGTGGACGTCATTGCCACCTCCTCCTCATCAGGGATCTCGAAGTGGCTGGTGGCGATGCGGTCCAGCAGCTCCTTCCCATCCTTCCACAAGGAAATGCTTGGGGTGTCCTGCCTGAGCAGCAGCTCAGGCACTTTGATGGAGCAATTAAACGTGACATCCTTGTGCTCGTTAATCACAATGTGTCGCACCGTGGGGTTAAACTTAATCTGCCTTAGAGAGCTGGCTGAGGGCTCCTCCCAGGGCTGCTCTGGGCTGGGGTAAGGCCAGTGACCAACGCCGGCCACGCTTCGCTTGGGGCGGTGGGACTCTGCCAGCAGGTACGGCCTTGGATCTCCGTTTCGGTCCGCACCATCTGCAAGAGAAGACCTTGGGTTTGGTACCACCAGCCAGCAAGTGCCCCCTTCCAAAACCCGGCAAAGCCCGTTCATAACTAAAGGCCATTCATTTACAGATGCTTCAAAAACTCAAAATCTCTCGGGGCGCTCTCGTACGAGCCCCGCAGAGGAAACGTGGAGCTGGGGGCTGCCTTGAGACTGACTACGTACAAGCAGCCCCTCAAAACCCCCCTTTTTCAAACAACCGGGGCAGCCCAGGCTAAAGAACGTGCTCAGCCGCTTCTGTTTCGGCAGGGGAGGGGCAGGAGGTGTTTCTCCTGCATCGCACCCCCAGGACTGGAATATAGAAGATCCCTGGGCAGGAGGAATTTGGGACTTTACTCCAGTAAACTCCTCAAGCCTCATCTCAAGCGTTTTTGGCTGGGGTAGAGCAAGAGCCCCGGCGGGGATTTCTCCAATTTTAGGCTCTTTGCTGGTGCCGCTGCTCCCTTCCCAGGGCAGGGTGAGCTCTCTGGAAGAGGGGGATGCTCTCTGAGTCAGCCACAGGCACTTTTGCTAAGCTAAGCGCCTCCATCGAGCTACTTTTTCAGGAAAACAGCTGCAGACAGATGAAGAAATGCCTTCAGACAGTGTGTAGGAGCTGGCTGCTGCTGGACATCGTTCTCCCAGGGTCTTTCCCCCGACATTTTTCCCAAGGGAAGGCTCTTCACCCCCTCCCCACGAGGGCTTCGTGCTCCCACCTACAAATCACCGAACGTACCCAGCCCGGTAACGGCGGTCTCCCCCTCCCTCCCAGCACTTCCCATCCCAGTCGCCAACAAGGAGAAGAGCAGCTCCATATAAATTGATTCCCCCCAAACAATACGGTATATTTTTGAAGAGATAAAACCTAGCGAATATACCACAAGTAGATGCTTTAACTAGACCGCTTCCGAGCTTCCTGAGGCTTTCACAGGCACGCAGAAATCCCAAGCAGAGTGGGAAACCTCCCCTGCTGCTTTCAGGGAGAAAAGGCACCGTGCCAGGCAGGAATTTCAGCTAAATTAATTTGCCTCTTCCAAAAAAAAACCCCACCGAACTATTCACAATTTAAAATACAATACCGCAGGTAGGAAGCACAGCCTTTGGATTTAACTGGAGTTCAGCTGAGCTTGTTTTGAAGCAGGTCTGAGTCCTCAAACATCAAACGACAAGTTTTTAAAGCTACGTCATTACTATTGTGAGTAATGGGGCATGAGCCTAGTGCGCTTTCCCGAGAGCCAAGAAACACAACCTAGTTTTGAGGCTGGATATATTCCTTTGCTAAATTGCTCACTATTTTTAACCCTCGAGAAATGCTACTTCTAGACAGAAATTTGAGCAGGGTTTTTTAAGTTCTGCCCGGGCTGGCGGTGCAGAGGAAAGCGCGAGGCTCTCCCTGCCTCTCACGCAAAACAATGCGTTTCCCTTTTAGGAAAAAAAAAAAAAAGAAAAAAATAAAAGACCCTAAGCTTTTCCAACCTGCTTCCTAAGCTTTACCACCCCAACACAAACAAAGGCCATGTGACTGCTGCAAAACGCAGCCGACTGCCATTTACTTGCGGGCAGGGTCACCAGCCCTGACAGAGCCAGGCAGCTCTGAAAAAGATTTGCTGAACACAAACAAGCCGGCGACCCCAAATCCCCTGCCCTCCCCTGCTCTTCCCGGAGGTCACCCTGCCTGGAGCCACTCGCTGCCTGGCACGGTCCGACCTCAAACAGCCGTTTGCATGCTCCATTTCCAAGCTTCCCAGCTCCGGACGGAGCAGCTTCCCCAGCGAGGACCCCCCCGGCCGGGAGGACACGGATGCGCGCCTTCGGTCCTCGCCCTTGGCACGCGCTCAGCCTGAGCCAGGATGATTTCTGCTCACCCGCAGCTCGCCTCGGGCTGCTTCAAGTTAAAAGGCAAAAGGCAAAGGTGATCTTAGCCTCATTTTCTACACTGGTTAAGTGGAAAGAGGTGTTTGCTGGCCCAGGACTGAAATACTTTCCTCTCTGACTCACATGACAACAGGAATTTCTCATATATAGCGCTGCCTTTGGGTACCCCTTCCATCCCCAGCTGTCTGGGAGGGGGATATCTTCACAGGGATTTGCCCTCCATGGCAGGACACCCCTTACCTGTGTCTGGAGGGATTTGCTTAGCCTGGCTCTAAAAGCCCACGCTAGAGCCGAGGAGCTGAAAGCTGGCGTGCCTGCGTGGGTGCCTGCCACACCGCAGCAGCTCCCCTCGCTCACCGCAGCTTGGCCCGAGGGAAAAGCTGGCGTGGAAGTAAATCCACTTGCAAATACGTGCTGCTCTCCTGGAACACTTGGGATCGCAGCAAAATCGAAGTGCTAGCAAAGGCAGACCTTACTGTGCAGCCTGGCAGGTCCCGCGTGCCTTCTCCGTTACCGGCCCGGAGAACGGAGTTTTAACAAGAAAATCAGCCTGCAAGATGCTTTATTACGGATGAAAAACAGAAAGCAGGGAGCTGCACACCCCATGGCTGAAACAGCAAGTCATTCCGCTGCAGTCCCAGCAAGGAAGGTATTAGAAAACACCCAGGACTGCCAAAACGCTCCCTTACATCCCCAGCCCTGGATTTCCCATTACTGGAAGTAATTCACCTGCTGACAGCAGCTTTCTGCTCAGGCACTTGTCGCGTGCGTCTCCGCGCTCGGAGAGGGCAGGAGCGTGGCCCGATTAGGAGCGAAGAGCCCCTGGGTCCCCGCCTGCGCGTTTCCTCCCTCCCCATCCCCTGGGAGCTGTCGGAAGGGAACTACCCCAGGGCCAAACCTGCCTTCCACAGGGTCTGTCCGGGTTCAAACACCTCTTGTACAAACCAGCCCAGGATTCCCGGTTAAATCCAGCTGAGTTCCTCTCAGCGCAGATTCGCGCCGGTACAGAGTCGGGACTTTCACCTCCACCCTGCCCAAAGCACACACGTTTCTGCCCTGCCCGCCGAGAGCCCCATCCGCACGCCGACCCTCCAGCACCACGGGCTAGAAACCCCCAGCAGCTCGAGCCTGCGGCCAGACGTCGGTCAGCGCTGCTGACGGCACGCTCCAAGGCCAACACCGACTTGCGCCTCTTGGCGTTTCTTTTCGCAGGTAATGAAGCACGCGGAGCTGAAAAGCCGGCAGGCTGACAGCACCCCAAAACGCATCCCTGCGCCACAAACCGCAGCGCTTCTGGCGGCTCTGCCCCGCACCGGGATAAACCCCACGTCACGCCGATCTGCCCCGGCTCGCGGTGCCATCCACCCCCGCAGCGCTGGGACGGGACCACGCCGCAGGCAGAGCCGCGGCCCGGACGGCAAAACCAGCCCCGGGGCTGGCGGCGCCCAGCGGCCCCGGGGACCCGCAGCACAGCCGCCGCCGAGCCG
>VWZZ01003955.1:15410-50396 GCA_013399095.1 Psophia crepitans | reverse complement strand
CGTGCGCGTCCGTCCCAGAAATAATGAGGATATCGGGCCCCCATGTCGGACCACTCTGACGAGAGGGCGACGATGATTGCGGCCGGCGACCTGCAGGAGTTCGTCCCCCGGGGCCGCGAGCACTGCCGGCGCCACCCCAGCGCTCTCACCCTCCAGCTGCGGCGGCTGCAGCCCGCCTCCGAGCTCTGCTCCTCCGACGGAGCGGCAGGCCTGGTGGGGTCCCTCCGCGAGGTGACGATCCACGAGCGGCAGCGGGTAGGAGGCAGCGGGGCGGGCGGGGGGCCTGGCCTGGCTCCCCAGAGACATCGGCTGAGCCGCGACCGCGGTCACCGGCTGGTGGGATCGCGCCGGCAGGTCTCCTGTGACTTCTCCCTTCTTAAAAAAATACATTTTTTTTTGTTTTTTTTTTCCCTTCCAGGAAAGTTGGCAGTTGAGGAGAGGCGTCAGCGATGTCGGGGAGGAGGTGGACTACGATGAAGAGCTGTACGTGGCCAGCAATATGGTCATCTGGAGCAAAGGCAGTAAAAACCAAGCGTCTACTGTCTATAAGGCTTTCACTGTCGACAGCCCCGTCCTGCAGGTAAGGAGACGTGGGGCGACGGCGGCGGCTGAGCGCACGTTAACTGAGCAGTACTCGCTGGCTGTTTTTGGGCTGTGTTCCAAGGTTATTCGGGGAAATACGGAAAGATGAGATGTGGTGATAACACCAGACCGTTCTTCAGAAATAATTATACTGTGTTTGGTTCTAGGCCTTATGGTGTGACTTCACTATACCCCAGGAAAAATCTGAAAAAGATGACGGTGAGTTTCCTGCTTATTGTAGTGCCCGACAAATACTTTGAGCTGAGCGTGAGAAGCTTATTCATCGAGCCTGGTGTTAAAACTGTGACCCCCCCTCGGGTCTGCTTTTCGTGTATAGCGGGTGTCTGAAGGAAGAGAGAAACTCCCTGTGTAATTTTCTTTTCTTCCCCCCCCAGTTTCAGGCAGTGGTGAAATAGTAGAGAAGTGTATCTGCATATTGCAGAACTCCTGTATAAATGTGCATAGCATAGAGGGAAAGGATTACATCGGTGCTTTACCTTTCCAGGTGAGTTCTGTACTACTTTTTTCCTTTCTCCACAAAAGGGTTTGTTATCTGTGTGCGCGCTGTGTAGGGGTGGGGAGGTGTGTGTAAAACACTGCGGCGGGGCTGCCTGAGTTCTTCGCTCCGTGGGTGAAAGCTGCGAAGCTGATGGAAGCGTGGCTGTGTGGTGGGGGCGCTGAGCGCTTCTGGAAATAGCGGCAGGTGATTCTGTGCTGTAGGAAAGTATGGGTGTGACCGCTTTGTAGTGTGGGAACCTGCTCCGGTTTGCATTCCTCTTCTCTTGGGAAAAGGCCTAAACATCTTATTGGCTATAGCAAAACACTCAAACACAAAGCGTAATCAATACAGGAAGTATCAGTGATTTTTTTTTTATTTTTTTTTTTTTGGTCATAAATGTATTTGTGCTTTTTTTTATAGGTCGCAAATGTCTGGCCAACAAAATACGGTTTGTTGTTTGAGCGCAGCAGTTCCTCTCATGAAGTACCTCCGAGCCCACCCAGGTGTGTAGCGAGTGGCTTTGGCTGTTCCGTTACAGACTGTTGGCTAATCTCACACAGGAGCACAGGGGTTGAAGAGCAATACTGAAAGGGGCTGCATGCTCGTGACGGGGACGGATGAAGGCAGGTGAAGCATCAGGAAATAGTCTCTCAGCGGCAGGATGCTCTAAATGTGTGGAACATCCCGTTACCTCTTTGGTGAGGATGGTAGACCCTGCGCTCTGCTGGGCATACAGCTGAGAAGCAGAGTAAGGAGCTGGATGATGTGCTGCTGAGCAGCTTTTAATACAGCCGCTTGCTCTCTCGTGGGCTTTAGGTGTCCATTCTAGGCACTTGTGATTCTCTGGTCCTCAGAAGAGTTGGGGTTAGATACAGAAGGCCTGAAAATGTTCAAGGGTACATTGCAAAAATCATAGTTGGCCCTTTTCAAGCTGGTCGTCTGTGAAAATTCCTCCAGGGTGGCCTGACTGCTGCTCTGTGGTGGATACAGATGACCTGATGGCTGCCTGCTTGTCTGGGATCTGTGGAACCTAAACTTTTCAGATGAGTCTGGGTTAAGGGCTTCCTTATCTTCCTACTCCTCCTCCAAATGCAGCTGATGTGAGCTCCCTTCACTCCGACCAGCCAAAGTCTGTTGTGTGGCCACCAGGTGGGGTCATTCTCAAGTGCCCGGACATGTACAGGACCTAGTCATCCTGTTTGATACACCAGTCTGTGTCTGACTCGGTTAATCCAACAGGATTCTGTGAACGGAACAGATGTGTGCACTGCTGGATTTCAGGCCCTAGTTTGTTAAGGTCTGAGGAGCTGTTTTGGGATCGCAGTGCCTGTACAAGAGGGAGCAGTTATCCCTGTTAGCCTTTGGGTTTGAACGTGCTCTCTTTGGTTTCTTTCTAGAGAACCTTTGCCTACTATGTTCAGCATGCTGCACCCGTTAGATGAGATAACACCTCTCGTCTGTAAGTCTGGAGGTAAGTTTACGTCTTTGGATGTGTCTCTTGGAGTCCGTCGGTCTGGCATCCAATGCTTAATGTGTCGCTCGAGCGGTTTCTGTATTACAAAGTTTGCAACTAATCGCCCTTTCAAGAATTGAGGAGTGGGTTGTTTTACCCATGGCTTTGTCATCAGGGAGACTGTTCAGGAGAGAAACCCAGGTTGCAAAAGAGAGAGAGTCAGAGAAACGCTGACCCTGTAACTGGTAACAGCGCTGCAGCAATGATCCCTTTGCCTGAAGTGAGCTCCTTCTTCAGCAGGTGTGTTCAGCTCTGCCAGAGTGCAGTATGTTGCGGATTACACCTTGAGGATCGTGTTTCTCAGTGCTGAGCCTTCCATCGTGATGACCTACGATACCGTGCAGAGTCTGCATACTGTTTGGGCTCTTCGGAGAGTAAAGCCAGAGGTACCAATTTTAATAAATATCATTATAAAATTGTCTTGCGCATGTTGACATGCCCTTGTGGCTGTATGTGTTAGAAACACCTGGTATTTGTGATTTATAAGAGAATAGGACAGTTGTTTTTTAAAATGAAGTTTCCTTCATGTGTTTGCCTGTGCCATGGTCAGGGAGATCACGTGGTGGTCGTGAAGGTTACCGTGCTTCTCGGGCTGAGCACCTACCCAGGCACGAATCTTTAGCACCTAACTGATGAAACATGCTATTGGAGCGTCCGCCTGGCTGCTACTGCCCGCGTGCTGTTTGTGCTTAGACGGCTCCCTTTCCTCTCCCAGGAGCAGAACACAGTGCTGAAGTTCTCAGAGCAGATGGGCACGCCGCAGCACGTGGCCACTAGCAGCTCTCTGACCGCTCATCTCAGAAGCCTCTCAAAAGGAGACTCTCCTGTGGGCTCCCCTTTCCAGAACTACTCGTCGATCCACAGCCAGAGCAGATCGGTGTCATCGCCCAGCATGCAGTCCCGCTCGCCATCCATCTCCAACATGGCTGCTCTGAGGTGGGTGCTGACCGCGATGCGTGGACCGACGATACCAAAGAATCCGAGCTATAGAATGGGATGCACGGCCGGTACTGCTGGCTGTCTTTCTGTACAAGGCTGTCCGTCCGAGGTGCAGGTGCCTCCTCTCTTACGGCACCTGAAAGCCCTCTTGGAACGCTCTCGTGATGTTTGGTGTGCTAATTGCCCTGTAGCACAGGCGGGTAATCAGTGTGCAAGAGCCAAAGAGGCCGTTCTGTCATCACACGGCCAGTCTGTGCTGGAATCAGGCACTGTCTGCAGGTCTTCTGAGTCCCAGGCGTGAGGCTTTCCAAGGAAAGCCATGTTTAGAGGACCAGGCTAGGGGAGAGTTGGTTGTTTTTTTTTTAGATGGGATGGACCACATGACTTAAAATGTCCCTTTCCTTGCTCTTGAAATCTCATCTACTGCATTCTGACAGAGATGATTGGAGATGAATTAGATAATTGTTTTCCTGTGCTGGGGTGTATTGCTAAAGGAAGGTGATACCACGCTAGCTACTGGTTTAGGGTGGTTTTGGTTTGGTTTTAAAGTCCCTACTGGTGAATGAGCTCCCTGGGATTCTGCACTTGGTTTTGAAAACGTGCTTTTTCCTAGTGTCTTACGTCTTTTCCTTGCAGCCGCTCCCATTCTCCTGCCCTGGGAGTGCATTCTTTCTCAGGAGTGCAGAGGTTCAACTTTTCCAGCAGCGCTCAGTCACCGAAGAGGCACAGCATTACCCACTCGCCAAACAGCACTTCCAGTGATTCCTTCCTTGTACCAGAAACTGAACCGATCGTTCCCGAGCTGTGCATAGACCATCTGTGGACAGAACCGCTCACAAACATGAGGTTAGGCGCTCGCGTGGGGATGCACGAAGTTCCGTGTTTCCACTGCGGGGCAGAATAAAGTAAAATAACCCCTTATTTTAGTGTGTGCTTTCTGCAGATGGTGCTGCTTAAAATAGATGTGTGGGCCTGCATGTTTTAATTTTTTTTGGAAAAATGATGCTCACGAAGCACGCAGCTCCCTTCAAAAGGAGCAGTTTTACCTGCTGTGCTGTTGGTAGCCTTCAGAGCTGGGGAATGGTGTGGTGGGATCTCTAAAGCAAAGGAGGTTCTAACCTGGTCATTGCGTGGGGTTTTTTTTGATCTTAATCTGGGGGGAGTATCTCTTCCTGTGTCACTATCAGAAGGGGCAAAGCGCAGCGTAAGACTGAACAGGAGAACAAAGCCAAGTAGCGTTTGCTCTGCGTGCCAAAAGGTGGGGAATGTGGAAACGTGGGAGTGCTAGAAAACCCGTTTCAAGAGTAGCGACTGAAACGGAGACCGGCGCGTTCTGGCACTGCTAGTCGAAGCCCAGCATGACCCTACAGCTTGCGGGCACCGCGTTTTCCGTCATTAAGGTTTCTATAGTAGGCCAAGCGGTGTGCTGATCGCTGTGTCTCTTGCAGAGAGAAGAATTCCCAGGCATCCAAAGTGTTTATTACCACCGACCTGTGTGGGCAGAAGTTCTTGTGCTTTTTAGTGGAATCCCAGCTCCAGCTGCGGTGAGCATCCCTATCCTGGGGACAGGTGAACAAAGAGGGGCACTCCAGAAATTACCAGCTAAACATGTGTTTTAACACACTTACTCTGTAATGACATCGTGTGGTACGTCACCGGCTCTTGTGTGACGTGGTTTTGACTGTGGTGGTATAGATGATTTGGGCTATTGAAATCTGAAGTTGCGAGAGAACATTCGCTCGAATTTGAGTGGTATTCTCATTTACCCTCATCTTTACCCCTTAGAAGTACCCTGGGGGATTTGTTAGGCTAGCAGAGGAAAAATAAGTTGACTAGCAGGGCAAAACAAGCAGAGGAAGGAGGAAGCAACCAGGTATACCACAATAAAAGTAGCTGCACCGTGCAACACGGTGTTAATATTCTATCTTCCTTCTGTAACAACAGATAGGACAGTACTTTCATGTTTCCTGTTTTCTCAAATCTCTAGGTGCGTAAAACTTCAAGAGAGCAATGATAAGTCACAGCTGATCTTTGGGTCTGTTACTAATATTCAAGCAAAGGATGCAGCTCCGGTGCAGGTACGTACCTCTGTACGCACTGTTAGCTGTGGAGTATCCTGCGTTGTCACCGGTGTTGTCCAACTGTTGTCTCTTTAAGTACAAGAAGCTGAGTATTCTGCTTGATATTCTTACAGGGCATCGACACGCTGCTGGTTCTGGAAGGCAGTGGAAATCTAGTGCTTTATTCTGGAGTGGTTCGGGTAAGTAACAGTTTTCCTACCTCAAAAATAAGTGTTTGGATCTTTGGTTAGGAGCTGGGCTGTGCGGAGGGATCCTGCGTGCATCGTGCCTTACGAGGTATCGCTGTAAGGTACCGTAGGCGGCTGCTTGCTCGGGGAGGTGGCTGTGCTCGTGTACCAGGTGTAGTCTGCGTGCAGTGCTGGAAAGGTAGGGCTGAAGAATCGGTGGCACCCTGGGGTACAATTCAATAGTCTCTTGAGCTTATTTGCAGTGATGGTAAAATACTAAAGTAGTAAAGTGTTTTCAAAGGAACAAAACTTGAAGAATATGGAAAACAAGAATTGTTTCCAAACAGAAAAACTGTCAAACTTCTCTGTAGCGTGACAGATAGTTTTGGATGTCAAATTATTTTGCTTTACAAAGGGCTGTTATTAAGATGGACGTGATTCATCCGTAATAATTACAGCTTTTTCCTAAATTCTGTAGAGATGCACCACGCTCTCTCTGTGTACAGAAACCTTGGGCGCTGCAGTCTGTACGTGTTTGTCTACACGCTTTGTGCCTGTGTGTGTACATATGCACATACACGTGTACATGAAACAAAAGTGCTCTCTCTGAAAGGAGAGCTTTCTCAGTGATGCCCTGCCAGGACTTTTAGTGGGAGCAGACCTGTAGCAGTAGTGTACAGTATGGACCATATATGGTGGGTTCTTCGGTGTGCCATCATCTGAAGAAAGTAATTACGTGAAGTAATCTTTGATCTTCTCTTCAGGCACTTTAGTTTCAAGTACATGTCCACTTCTCTTAAAACCTTCCCTCTGAGATGCTAAAATACAGTGATGTCTGTATATGTGAGCGAGCTCGTGGAAGCACAGCCATGCAAACGAGCTATTTGTTTTCCTATCTGTTGTTCACAAAAAGGTGGGGAAGGTTTTTATTCCCGGGCTGCCCGCTCCATCCCTGACGATGTCCAACCAAATGCCTCAGCCAAGCACTCCCTTGGATAGCGTCAGCACTCCATCCAAGCCTTTGAATAAGCACCTGGGGCCCCTGGAAGAGGTAAGAAGAAAGGAAGCCCTGCCTTCGAAAGGGTTTGGTTGTAACAGCTTCAAATGACTGGTTGATTTTTAACTTTCTAGGTATCTTTTGGGGCTAAATTGTTTTTTTTTAAATTTTTCTTCTGTAAATCCCCTGAATAAGCAGTGTTTAAATAAGATGCATTTAGTGCCCCCCTATTTATTTATGATTTCTATAAAACTTCTGAGGCAGAGATTGGAAAGATAATTATAGTTGTTCTCAAAATGCTAGTACATCAAGAATGGCAATTTTAGCTGACCTTTGCTCAGATCCTGTTCTTTCGACAACTCTAAGCGATTGTTTTAACCGCTTTTCAGGGTGTGCTTTTGTCACCAGTTCCAGAGCTAAGGGACTCCACCAAACTTCATGACTCGACTTATGTCGAAGACTGTACTTTCCAGCAGCTTGGGACTTTCATTCACGCTCTGAGAGATCCTGTCCACAACAGAGTAACTTTAGTAGGTATTAATCCTGTCATCTGCGTCAGTGCTTCGTTAGCAAAGCAATGTCGGGGTTGAGTTGACTTGTGCCGCACTGCTAGCGGCTCCCGATCAACAGCGAAGTACCACGCGTGCGTTGGTGGCTCCATGTTTTTCCTCCTGTAGAATACTCTAGGAATCACAGAATGTAATTGATTCCCTCAAGTGATTCAGCTCAAGATCCATTTCAAGTGTTTCACGGAGCTAGCATCCGAGGTTGCGTAGCAAGTTAGCCAGGGATTAGGGATATGCTTAATACACAAGCGAGTTCCGAGCTGATAGAAAAGGACCCTGGCTTTACTTCCTGCGTTTCATAATTTGTCCCTTTCCTTTTTTATTTTTTTCAGGAACTCAGCAATAATACCATGGTTCGGGTTACTATTCCTGAGATCGCCACTTCGGAGCTAGGTATGCTTCAGGAGCCATCACCTGAAATACGTTCCATGATTTTCGAGGGTTCGTTTTTGAAGCGGTTTATGCATGGCTCAGCCTGTAATGATTCAGCACCGCGTATTCCAAGCTCTATTAACTCACCTTCTAGAGCCACTACCCTTTCTTTAGGCGTGGTGCTTTCAGTGCCTCGCCCGCCGCAACCTTAAAACTTCCTTTGTTCTTTAGGTCGCTTTGCTCTCTACTGTTGTCTGTCTTATTGCTTGAGGAAGGGCTGAGATGGCAGTTCAGACAAAAGCTGGTTTCAGTAGTGAGCAAAAAGGAGCTTCTTTTGCCCTTCGTGTGGTGAGTTAGAGGGGCTGTGCTCAACCTGAACTGGAGGAACAGCTGCTGGAGGTTGTGTGGTGTGGCTTTTATTGAAAGAGTTTCCGGAGAGTTAAAAGTAGGTCGAATAAGAGGGCCTGTAGAGGTTTACAGCACTGATTGGAAGGAGTACCAGGAGGTAAGACCAAAAACACACCTACATTTAGGTATCTTTTTTCCTTATCCAACAGTGAAAAGATGCCTGCAAGGCATCAAGGCGATCCTGCCCAAGGAGATAGCTGTACAGATGCTCGTCAAGTGGTACAACGCTTACAATGCTCCAGGAGGACCAAGCTATCACTCGGAATGGAATTTATTTGTAACGTGTCTCATGAATATGATGGGTTACAACACAGAGAGGCTGTCCTGGACACGTAACGTAAGCAAGCTCGGATGTTTGTTTCCCTAGTTTGTGTTGAAGCTGCTGATAATTCTTCAAGATTCAAAACGGTTAGAGAGCCGCCGCAGTCAGAGGTAGATCGTATCTTGTCTTAAATCACAACGTGCCATCGAATCAATCCTGTATTTATAAATTTCAGGTATAGATTTTACTGTTTATCGTGAGATACATTTAAAAGGTACTTAGCACCAACTATCCTCATAAACAAAAGTAAATTATGAAGTCATGAACTAGAGTAAAATCAAAGTCACAGCTCAGATTCCTTTTTCCTAGAGATGATTTTCCACCCAGTCCTCATATTACAGTGTTGAAACTTCCGGTGTTGTTTTTTTTTCAGCTGTTTCACTGAATGTATTTGGAGTTTTCTATTAGTGGGTTTCCTGCTAGCAAGTACGTTTGCAGTATTTGATGGGCGGGGGGAAGCCGCAAGGGTCTGTGCACAACTGCAACGAAGGCAATTACGGCACGTCTACATTACCAGCGTTAGCTCATCCGCGGCATTTCCTCTGTCCTAATAACTACCAGGCGTCAGGCAGGCAGACTGTCAGATTCAGGCACCGTACAGCACAGTAACTAGCTGCGCGTAGAACAATCCAATTGCGGTGTACGCTTTATAGGAAAGCAAAGTATAGAAGTACCTTGGGCAATGTCAGGTAACCCTGGGTTTGAATTCAAACGTTACGATTGGTAATTCACTTATGCAACCCTGGGAATTTCAGTACTGGGCTACTTTTGATCTTCTTATTGCTTGCAGCTTGATTTTGAAGGATCGCTTTCACCAGTTATTGCGCCAAAGAAGGCCAGACCGTCAGAAACGGGTTCAGATGAAGTAAGAAATGGCTCTCTCTTACAGATACAAGGCAGGGGGGTGGGGTGGGGATGGTGGTGTTCTGTTTTGCGGTCAGGTTTTTTGTTTTGGTTTGGATTTTTTGTTTTGTTTGGGGGTTTTTGGGTTTTTCTTAAGGCAAACCAGAGGAAACACGCTCTGAGCATTGCATTTCACCTGAGCTCATCTGAGATTACAAGCCTTTGGGGGAAGAAAAGGTGTTTTTGCCCTGTGCAGTGGCTGCATCGTGTGACCTTGCTTGTCAGGGTTCTTGCGTCCAGAGAAGTAGGTTAGGCACAGGGATGAGTCTAACATGGATTGTGGAGCAGGCCCAGGTAGTCTCCTGACCTTGTCAGGTATCTCCTAGATGCTTCACGCCTTTAAAATGAAGTTGCCTTGCTCCCGTGGCTGCTCAACACCTTTAGCAAGTTAGGAGCATCAAATTCTAGGCTTCACTGAAGGCGCTGATTCTTCCCCACATTTAGTGGAGTATTTAAGACTGATCCACTGGGTTTTTTCCTGCCTAGACAGGAATGGGGAGTTTTCATATGGTCCAACAGGGATGATAGTAAGCCTCATCCACTTCACGTCATAAGAGTGGTGGTCCAGTCGTGCTCTTAGCTCTTTGTGAGCTGGGAGCTCAGTGAGCCCATGGGGTTACGGACTATGGTCTGCATGGAGCAAAGGTCCGTGTGCTGTGCCAGGGAGGTACAAAGAAGGCTGGGAGCACTAGGTCACTCAGCAAGGTCTCATGCGCAGAATATTGGTGCAAGGAGGGTACTCTCGGCTTTCTTTTGTCTTGTTCTTTTAAATACAAGGCTTTGATTCTTCTGTACACAACGGGGAGGGGAAAGGATGAAACCTAACAACTGGATCGCTGTGCTGCACAAACCCTGCAAGCCACGTTTACCGTACAAGGGTGACATTAGTGTTGGTTTATGGGGAAAAAACCTCCTCTGTAGCAGTGCTTTGGAGTTCTCTTGCTGGAAGGCTGTGTTCACTGTGGAACCTCTGCCTCTTTCCTGTTTGTTTGGTCTAGGACTGGGAATACCTCTTGAGCTCTGATTACCATAGGAATTTTGAGTCTCATCCTGTGGCCAAAGCTTTGCGACTGGACCCTCTGGAAGTTTTGGCTCCGAAGGATGACTTTTCCCAGAGCCTTAGTTTGGATTCCTCAACCCTCCTTTTCACCCATATTCCTACAATTTTCTTTGTTCTTCATCTCATCTACGAGGAGCTCAAACTCAATAGTCTAATGGGAGAAGGAATTCGTTCGCTTGTTGTTCTTCTGGTTCAGCTGGCCAGGTATGCCCACCTGACAAACTGCGGATCTTGTATATCACCGTTTGCTTTTTCCACCAATTTTTTTCTGTGGCTCTAGATTCTTTCCCAGCCACACCTACTGTAGCTGGCTAAATGGTTCCCAGAAGTGGCATCCAGTGCTGAAAAGGGTGGCTTGTCCTCTGTCCTGTCATGCCAATGAGAAGCAAAGCTGAAATGAAAGACTCTGTTTTCTAAGGCTGGCAACTGTTGTATGTTGATAACCCAGCAGGTTATCTAGCTTTAACCATTGGAGTTCGGAGGAAACCAGTGACCGTGGCCACGCCTTAGGCGGTGGTGGAGGTGTGGGGCAAAACAGAAGGACAGCTGAAGAGAAATGCACTGGGGGAAAATTAAACTTACAGATTCACCGCTTAGGGAACGGGCAGCGCCCATGGGCGGCCTTAGTTAAGGAAGTCAGAACTTCCCTCCTTCCATCCAGTGCGTACACAGACATTAAAAAAACTCAACAGAAAATGTCACAGAAATACGGGAAGGTGGAGTGGGTTTTTTTTTCCCCTCTAACATCATTCACATCTCTCTCGTTCTAGGGACTTAAAACTTGAAGCTTATATAGATTATTACTACAGAGACTATCCAGCCCTTGTGAAAACCTCCAGGCAGGCTTGCATAATCGATCAAGGTGAGTTTAAGGCTTTGCAGAGCTGGATATTTGGTGATGATGATGTACAAATTCTCTCTAATACCGAGCATCTCGGCACCTGTTCCCTTTAAAGCCAGTCAGGCCTTAGTCCTGATAAGCAAAACTGTGCTCATAGTGCTGAGGTTGCTTTGTCCCTGGGTTTTGAATAGTCTCCAGAGAAGACTGGAGTGAAACTAGCATAGCATATGCATGAGCTGGTGCCTCTGCTCCAGTGCCACATGTAACACTGCACAGAACAAGGGAGGGAATGATGGTTTCGGCTTGGCAAGCTCCCAGCTCAGGCTGGCTGAGAAGTCTTAGCAGGCAGCTGTGGAAAAGCTGGGTAGCAAGATATGCCTCTCCTGTGGAAAGTACTGCTAGGCTGGTGGGACCTCCATTTGTAGTTCCTCAAAACTAAATCAGAGCTAAACCCACAAACCTTCAAGTTAAAATAAGGGCATATATTGTCTGTGCACCTGTTTGGTGTCCCACTGGCTGAAATTTGCTAGTCATGTAACAAAACTACTGTTTTCCCTGGCCAAAAATATCTCCTTGCATTGCTCAGGCTTTGCCACTCCTGTTTGTGGACAGGGAAGGCGAAGAGGTTATAGTTGGGTCGTCCCCTCACTTAAGCAATTTAATGTTGTTGAAGTACAAGACTGTTCCAGTGAGGCTTTTGACAATTACTTGATCCTTACTCCTTTTACTGGGGGCTGAGATAATTTTTGTTCTTGAGAGACAGGTCGGTGTCTCAGGTTTTCATTCCTGTCTAGCTGTAAGCTTCCATCTTAACAGGAGAGAGATGTGACCTGTAGCGTTTTGGGGCAGCACTGTATTTTTGTTGTAAAAAGGAGTGCTGTAGGGCTTGCTTTGGGAATAGTGGGGAGTTACCGTGCATTTGCCGTGAGCTCAATGTCATTGCTGTTCATATGATTAAGTCCAAACAGGTTTCATGCACCATCCCTCATTTTTTTCCGCTGAGCCTCCAAGTATCTTTCAGTGGCTGAGTTCCTGCCTGAAGGGAGAAGGAGTGCAGCCTTATCCTTACTTACCAGGAATCTGTGAAAGGAGCAAACTGGTAGTACTGGTAGGTGCCTTGGTAAAAAGGATATGGTTTATTCTGTCAGCACAGCAGCGCTGTGGCCAGGGTTTGCCCCAGCCACTCAATTTCCTGCGAGTGAAGCGTCCCCAGTGGGAAGTCAAATAGCAGAAGGTTTAATCGTAGTGCGGGGCAGCAGGGCACCCTGGGGGGGTGTTGAGCCTGTGCTAATTAACTCTGCAGCAGCTGTACTGTTTGGAGACTTAAGCATCTCCAAGTGTTGCCGCTCCGTGCTGAGCAGACCCGGTCCATCTGCATGACATTCCCTTGAGTCTCCCCGCAGTACAGCAAACCGTGCGGCGTGGGCCTCTCCGCAGGGAGGGTGCTGTGTATTTAGCAGAGGGAAGTCCCGGTGAGTCCCCTCTTCCCTTTCATTAATATTACTGAAGGGCGTGGATGGGTTTTAGCAGGTGGGAGGAGGTATTTGAGGTTGGGAAGGGGAGCTCGTGAGTGCAGAGTGAGTAGCCTATGCTTCACTGCTTGTGTCTTTTTTTTTTTTTGTCTTTTTGTGGTTTGCAGTAGTGGCTTGTGCAAAGTAATAATGTAACTCGAGCTAACTGTATTTTGTGAGTGAGAATTTCCCGGCTTTCTTCTTGGGCACGTATCAACACAAATATTTAGTTGCAGGAGTAGTCAGAAGCGCTGATGTTATCTTCTGGTCAGCCTTGCTCGCAATTACTCACAAAGCGTTTGTGGAGAAAACCTGCCGATACAGGGTGCGGAGCAGAGGCGTTGAGCCGGGGGTGCCTGGAGAGCAAAACGGGGAGCAGGGGCTGTGCTCGGACCCCCCGAGCGTCCAAGGTTACTTGCAGAGTCTCCGATACGAGCTGCCAGGAGTCAGCCTGTCCTCTGTTTCAGAAAGTGGGGGGGTTGAAGCAGCAACACTGAGACCGTTTAAACGGCTGATGTTAAATCTTTGCTTAAAATTTGCCTGGCTTGCCTGTGCAGGGGCCAGCCCCCGCGTGTCGGCAGTGCCGCTATCAGGAGATCCTCCTGAAAACCGGGGTTTTACCTGGGTGTGATTTTTGCCAGCTTGTCTGGCAACATCGAAAAGTAAATAGGGTGGTAGATGACTTCGATTTTGCTGGCTGGAAAGCTGAAGTGAAGTGATTTTTGAATGGGGAACAACACTTCACTCAGAACCTCCACGGAACCTCCAACACTCGGGCTGTGGAGGAAGCTGAGTGAAAAAATGGTGTCTGTGGACGATGTGTGTGTTTTGCAAGAGAAATTAAATAAAATGTGAGAAACGTGGGAAAGATGATTAGGAACACGTTTTCCTCTTTAGCAGATCTTTCTCTTTTTACCTTTGAAACAATTATTAGGGAAAATTCAATTAGTTGTTTCAGGATTTATTTTTTCCGAACTTCCAGATTTCTATCTAAAGCGTGAAAAGTTTGTTCCTTGCCTCAATTGTTTCAACCTCCTTTTACTGACAACGTTCTCCTAATAAACCGGTCCCACTGTTTCAGTTATTAGTTACTTTCTGCCTGCTTTGATAGCCGGTGTACAAAGCGGCTCAGCCTGCAGCTACGGTATTACAGTGTCTGTTTCCTATCCAGAGTGTGGCTCTGTACATACTTGGCGATGAGAGCGCGGTATCTGACGAAGCCTCCCATTACTTGTACAAGATCACATCAGGTAATGATGTTTGATGCTGTCAGGGCCTCTCCCAGTGTCTTGTGTTTGTCACGGGCTGTCCTTTCGCTTGGAGAATACGGCAGTAACGTGGCCTTGTCTTTCTTAGGGCAACGAAAACAGCAGACAGAACAGGATGACAGTCGGTATGGGGTCTTTTTCCAGTATTATTTCAAACTCTTATTTTTTTTTTTTTTGCTTTCTGCTGAGGTTTTTTACTAGCTCTTATTGGCTGCTTCTTGATTCCACTTTATTTTACAGATGTAGTTTCAAACACAGCACGTCTGTTTCCAGCCTGGCGGAAAAGTTAGTTATTTGGATGACAGATGTTGGTAAGGACAGCTTTTGTCACTGTGCAGTGTGGAAACAATCCCAAATAACAGTCATGTGCTTGCATGACGTGAAATACACTTTATATAGTTTTGATAAGAGTTTAATTTTTCTTGTCTTCCCATTAATTTTAAGGTTTCACCTTAAGAGATCTGGAGTCTCTCCCCTTTGGTGTCGCCCTTCCTATTCGGGACGCGATATATTATTGCCGAGAGCAGCCTGCCTCAGACTGGCCAGAAGCAGTTTGTCTCTTGATTGGGCGCCAGGATCTGTCCAAACAGGCGTGTGAAGGGAACCTGCAGAAGGCTAAATCTGTGAGTATGGGTGCAAACGGATTTCACTGTGCTAGGGTTTGGGCAGAGCACTCGCTTCAGAAACTTCCCCACCATCTGCTGATGCTCAGGGCACCGGGAGGCACAGAATTCAAGACTGAGGGCAACACGGGGTTTACACGCACATGAGGGTTTCAGTGTAAAAAAAAAAAAAGCATCCGGCACAGGAAAAGTAGATGCATAGCTGTGGAAACTGTCAATATAAAACAGATTTTAAACTTAATTTAGGTGTGATGCTCAGAAGTTTTGCCTACAAAACTACTTGATTGCCTCTGCAAGTCCTCCTCCTGTTTCAGAGGTGTCAGAGAGGTTTTGACACTCTGTCCAGAGACTCTGCCGTCAAAACTGCGAGGCACAGGGAGAAGGAAGCGGATGTTGGTCGGTCTGTGCATATATACACACACACTTTTTCCCTCAAAAAGACTTTAGTTATTTGTATCCTGAAGTAAAGTGGGGGGAAAAAGGTGCAGTGTTTTTCTTCTAAGCATTGACTTCTGACTGTAAGATCCTACTGATTCCCACCGAGTTGTAGCTCGCTGAGGTGCCTCTTGTTGAGGACACTCGGGAAGCCAAAACTCTCCTTGAAAGCCTGCTAGTGACCTGCACAAAAGCACGTAATAGTAGCAGAGAGATGGCGTGCGGTCTTTTCAGACGTTAGGAGGGAGGGTCTCAGTCTCAAGTACCTCTTGCTCAGGATCCTTTTTGCTGTCTTTGCTTTGAAAGGAATATTAAAATTATTCTGAATTTTTATAGCGGAGGCTTCATGACACATGAAAAAAGTAAATTTTTTTTAAAATTCATTTTGCAGAAAAACAAATTGACTACATGTTCAAATCTGATGTCCCACCATTCATTAAAAATGGATTTTCTTTTCTGCTGGTGAAGTTTTGCGCAACTGTAACAGTACTGAATCTTAAAATGATGATAAATTTGATTTTATCACTTACTTTATAACAATGCCTCGAATATATGTTACCTTAAAAGGGCAAAGTGATCTTCAAACACCAAATTGTTTGTCATTTCTCAGGAGGGCAGGGTGGAGTTTCCTGTTTCAAAACGGACGCTGGCTATATGGGTGGTGCAGTTATGTATTGAGATTTAGCGCGTATTTATCAGAAGAAATTGGTTTTCATTCATCAGCTGTCAATCTGCTCGCACTCCTGGTGTCGCGGGTTACCAGTGAGCCTTGGGAGGACCCTGAGCTCGATCTGGTCTGTGTGATTCTGTATCTTTCAGCTTGCTGACATTCTGAGGTATAGAACAGGAAAAAGTGACCGGTTTAGAGACATTTATCATATCAAAATTTGTCATCACTTGCCCTGTTGTTTCTTTAAATTAATCTCTCATCTACAAAAGATGGAGAAGAAAGAGAAGTACACCAGCCCACCTTAGGGTCAGTGTCCACGTTATGTTCTCAGACGGTAAGGAAACTGTATGTTCTGCAGGAAAGCTTGTTTCTGCAGAACTCTGTAAAGATAAAACGAAGTGTGCTTGGTGCAGAGCGTCTGCCTTGTTTGGAGCAAGCGTAGGGCAAGGTGGCTGTGGGCGTACTCTGTTGCATCCTGACCTGTGCTCTCCTTGCCATTCTTGGTGGTGGTCCCCCGCATCACTTGTGTGATGCGAATAAACAGGAGGACAGAGTCTTAAAGGAGATTTCATAAATCTTACACAGAAACAGGGCTTTTCCACAGTGCTTCTAAGCCATGAAGCGCTTCGGTGTTTTTCTGGTCGCGCAGCATTGGTGCGGAAGCTCACAAGAAGGTTCTGGTGCTGTGGTGAGACCCAGGTTGGCTGACAGCAGCAGGCGTTTGGAGTGTACTGCCATGCAGGCTGCCTCTTTAATGGTCGTACCATTTTTAACGGTAGCTTGGTTTTCCCAAGGTGGTTGAAGGGGAGGCATCCAAATTTAAGCCCTAATACATGAAAACATCAGTGACTAGAACAATAAAGCAGGTTCGCGAACAGCGTACGCAGAACAGCCGCTCTGACTGGAGCGAGGGTCGGTAGGTACTGACGTTTCTAAAAGCAGGTTGTCACCAGAAGGTTGTGTCTGTTCCTTCCGGATTTTAACCTCCGTTTTAATATACATCAGAACGCTCAGCTAGGTTTCTGTTTTTCACTGCTGAACTTGAAGAAAGAAAAAAAACAACCCCAAAAACATGCATCTGTTTTTTCGTAGCCGTCATAGATAATTGTGTAGGCAGGGAGGGGAAAGCCCTTTCCTACTACTGCTCTGAAACAAGAAATAGTTTTGAGAGAAAGGCAAGTATTTCATACGTTACCTCTCCAAGCTCCTGCTTGTCGGTCCTTGCTCAGCAACCTTTGATGTATTTGAGAGGTCTTCTCCTCCTCTCTTGGTAGTTATTTTGTATGCTGGAGTGTGCAAGAATAGTTGATTGCAATGTAGAGAATTCCTTGTGGCCCTGTGAATGAACATAAGGAGTGGGTGGACAGTGGTGGTCATGACTGCAGGAAGCTCAGTCCATTCTATTTACAGACCCAGCTCGGTGCAGGTCATTGTGCTGGTTGTGATGCAGGTGGTGCTGGCTTTGAGAGAGTCAGCGATGCCCACGTGCACTACTGGAAACCACTTCTCTCTTCTCTCTTTCCCCTGCAGTCCGTGGGCCCGGTGCTGTCCTCCGATATCCCCTCCGGAACAGAATCGGAAGAGGATGAGGATGGCATGAACGACATGAACGAGGAAGTGATGTCGCTAATATGGAGCGAGGATTTGAGAGTGCAGGAAGTACGCAGGCTCCTTCAGAGCGCCCGTCCCGTGCGCGTCAACGTGGTGCAGATGCCGGAAGCTAGTGACCATGAATACATAGAAGAGAAAGAAAACCGGTAAAAACTCTTTCTGTTTCTAGTAATACTTCATGAAACATGGTTTGAATGTCTTTAGTGGCTTAAAGTTAGGTATGTCTGACCGCACGGTGCGATGTATTTTAGTCTGAATTGGACATTAAAGTAGGCAGGCCTGGGCGAAGAGGGTTGGATTTCATAATCCAAACCTTTGAAGCTTAGTGTGCGTCAAAACCCTGCTGTACTTGAGTCGGGGGGCTCTCCGGATCGGAGCAGCATGCGGGGAAGATTGCTAGTTTGAACCCCAAACGGCATGTTGAGATCAGTGAGGGTTTGAAAACAGATCGTAGTGGGTTTATTCCACCTAAGAAGTATGAAATACAAGCAGGACCTACTCCGTGGAGAAAATGCCTCTGCAGAGAACGAAGGACTGTCCACCCCCCACCTAAAACTGGACAGCCCTTTGTTCAGGGCTGATCTTAGGTCTAAACAAGGCTTGGGACCCAATGAACTCTGCAGAAAGCAAATTCTCTGTCCTGCCCCTCTCTCTTTTGAAACCTGTTGTTGGAGCCATTATGTGCCTAGTGGCCTCACAATTGTCCCCATCCTGCTCCTTTATTCACTTATTTTGGGGGTGTTAAAAGTATCTTCTTTAAAGAGCAAAAGCGAAAAGTAAACTCCAGAACATCATTAACATGCAAAGCGCTCAACAGAAGTAGGAAACTAAAGGAATGCATCAAATTCATGTCTGACCCAACAAGCTGAGTAATCTAACAAGTCTAGAAAGTGTTTCCCGAGTAAATCATAGAGAGTTGTGGTCAGCATTCTTGGAAGCACATCATTAATTCTGTACACAGGTTTGTTACTAGGTGGGATCATAGTCATAGCAAGATCCCGTATGGCAATCAGCTTTGTTTTGCTCTCTCCTTTCACCTTGTTTCTGACATGGCTACTAAATGGTCCATAGCGCAGATTTCTTCGACTAGCACCTGGCTTTAAGGGAAAAACAGAGGCAAATTTCAACATGATGTCAGCTAAAGAATATCTTGGAGATTAATCTTATAAGGACCAAAGATTTGGTTCAAAAATTTAGCCTGCTTAAAAAAACAAAAAGTCAATGTGGTATCTGATAGTTGGGGGAAAAAGTCTGTCCAGTGCCTGTGGTCTGTAGGTTCGTTTTGTAGCACGTGTTTGGAGAAATTTTCTGTCTTAAGCAACTGGCTTGTGTTTTCTGTCCTCCTTCCCAACAGGCTGTTACAGCTGTGCCAGCGAACCATGGCACTACCTGTGGGACGAGGAATGTTCACTTTGTTCTCGTATCATCCCGTACCGACGGAGCAGTTGCCCATCCCTAAGCTGAATCTGACAGGTATGTTGGTCGGAGCTTCTTTGTTGCTAGCCCATGTCTTTCTGAACCTTTTACAGCATCTTCTGTGTGTCTCTGCAAAGAGTTCCAAAGCTTGTTGTGAAGCAGTAGGTCTCTGTTTCGAGTCTGTCACCCACTGCTTTCTTGTTATTAGGCCATTGTTGTTGTCTAATACTGACTGTATCAGGTAGAGAGGAGTGAAATAAATTGCCTGAGGGCACGCAGCTCGTCAGCCTTGGCGTCCTACAGGACGCAGGAGCTGCAAAGTCTGCGCTGTTGGTTTATCGGCTACGCTGTGCTTCTGCCTTCTGACACGCCTGAAGATACCCGAGGCTGTCGGTGGGTCGGAAGCGCTACCGAGCGTGCCCTCAGAGTTCGTTTGCTTGGCACCCTGCCGAGCTGAGAGCCGCTTCTGAAGCGGTTTGCCTTCACCTAATTGCTTTTAGTGATTTTTCTCGTGGGCAGGCCGTGCTCCTCCTAGGAACACCACTGTGGATCTGAACAGTGGGAACATCGACGTGCCTCCTAACATGGCTTGCTGGGCCAGCTTTCACAACGGGGTAGCTGCCGGCCTGAAGATAGCACCTGCTTCACAAATAGACTCTGCCTGGATTGTCTATAACAAGCCCAAAATTGCTGAACTGGCAAATGAATACGCAGGCTTCCTCATGGCTCTGGGTCTCAACGGGCATCTCACGAAACTTGCCACGCTCAATATACACGACTACCTAACAAAGGTGAGGCCTTCTCTCCTAGGTAATGGAGAAAAGCATCTGTAGGGCTTGAATGCCTTAAACAAAACAAGCAAGAAAAGTCAGCAGATGTCTGAAATGCTGAATTGGAGATTTCCTAATGTGGGAGAATATCAGAGTTGTTCGGTTAACGTCAGTAGTGCAGGACTTCATTTCTCTTTAAAAGATTTTTTCAGCAGTTTTATCGCTAAATCCTTCCATGTTGCGCAGAGCTTGTTGGGGTCGGTGAACGCTCTGAATGGCTTCTGCTCGATGTCTGTCAAAATGTTCCTGTTAATCTTTGCGTTACAGAGTTAGAGACTCAAGGTTTTATGAACTTTGCATTAAGAGCCTGAAAATCCTATGTGCTCTTGACATCTCACCTGACATTGTGAGAAGCTGTGAATACATAACCACTTTCCAACTTAAACACCGGGAAATGGTACATGGGGGAGGGGGATTGATAAAGAACTACCAAGGAGATAGGTTATATCCTTTTAAAGCAAAAACTTCAGGTCTTGTTTTTGGAGCAAGCAAAATGGTTTGGGGTTTGTTTTGGAAACTGAACGTGTACATTATAACTATGTTTAGTATTTCATCGTGTGAGAATTTCTGTTTGGGCTGAAGGCTGCCTCTGCGGCAAGATCTTACACTTTACACCCATAACAGCTAGTCTTCCTTTTCCTGAAGACAGGTGGATGAAAAAAAAGTGGCTGCTGTGTATATCTGAGAATGTCGGGCTTGTATTAGATACTTGGACAAGTGTCTCTTCCGTTTCTGAGCACGTCTGCTTGCTTTGATCGCTGGTACTTGCCTCCTTTCTCAGGGCCACGAGATGACGAGTATCGGGCTGTTGCTTGGCGTTTCTGCCGCCAAGCTGGGCACGATGGATATGGCCATCACGCGCCTCCTGAGCATCCACATACCTGCCCTCCTGCCGCCAACTTCGACGGAGCTGGACGTCCCCCACAACGTGCAGGTGGCTGCCGTGATAGGAATAGGGCTCGTCTATCAGGGCACCGCTCACAGGCACACAGCTGAGGTTCTGCTGGCTGAAATAGGTGGGTGCTGACACTGGGAATATGGTGGCAGATGTACAGGTAAAGGGAACGTTAAAATTCTCAGCTCCCTGATGCATTGTGCAAATCATTCACGCGTCGTGACTTTCCCAGTCCGCATCCCGTTTTTCCCAGTGGCCTGGGAACTTTGATGAGAGCTGGTCTGGGGTTTCTGGGGTTGCCAGCTACTTGGTGAGAGGACTTGCAGGAACTACACGTTCCTCCTGACCTGGACTGTATCTGCGGAGATCCTGACCCTCTGCAGCTTTTGAGCAGATCTATTGCACACTGTATACCCGACGCACCTCCTGCTTCCAGACATTTCTTGTTTCTCACGTCTGTCCGTGAGGCAGCTGCCACTGTAGAAAACAGACGGAGGCGCTGGGTGGGGGAAAAATGCTTTCCTCTTGCAAGGAGAGTCTCTTTGGCTCACGAGGCTGGTGGAAGTACAGCCATCGTGTCCTAAATTCTCCTGTCCCGAATTTTGTTTAAGGTTTTCTAAACATTAGTCTTCAAGAGCTGATTCTGAACAGTCAGTGTCCCATCTGAATCGTGTCCTCGTTCTGTGCGTAGTTCCTCAGATGTTGTTTGTAACAGCTAAGTTCTTACTCGCGTTTGTGTGTAACTTTTTAGTTGAAAGAGACTGTATGGCTTGTTACGTAGAGAATGGGAGAAATTTTAAGGGTGAAATTGTGTCTGTTATGTTTCTGGTAATTTGTTGTGCGCAGTCATTTTGAGCAACAGCTTTTGAACTCTGCTGACAGCATTTGGAATAGGTTCAGAGATCTTTAAAGTATATGCAACTGTAACGTGGCATTTGCCCCGTGCCTCTGACCTCCAGCCGCATCGTCTGGCAGCACGTGCTGCTTCTGGAGGGGTTTGCCGTTGGGTGGTGGGTGGGTTAAGTGACGGTTACTTTAATTCCGCTGAGAACTTTCCTGACTTTCTTGACAAGGGACAGAATTTATTTTTTTCTCATTTCATTAGGAATGTAGTGCTTAATTAAACAATGTTTATTTAGCTGGAATGTTAAAAGATGAATGCCACGGGTTTGTTTTCTCCAGGACGTCCCCCTGGACCAGAAATGGAGTACTGCACAGACAGAGAGTCCTATTCGCTTGCATCTGGACTGGCCTTGGGCATGGTTTGCCTGGGGGTAAGTGCCTCTCCGTTTCACCTGCGGGTAGTAGAAGAGCCGTCATACGCCGGGGTGGGGCAATAAGAGCTCTTTCTTCCCTGGCTCCCAACTGCCTGTGGCCGAAAGCGATTTTTTTGTTTTTCCTTCTCATATAGGAGGGCAGTTCCATTTTATTTCTTCTCCTCTTCCTTCCTTAGCACGGCAGTAATTTGATAGGCATGTCAGACCTCAATGTCCCCGAGCAGCTTTACCAGTACATGGTTGGGGGTCACAGGCGATTCCAAGCAGGGATGCACAGAGAGAAGCACAAGTCTCCCAGTTATCAAATCAAGGTACGTGATGATGATTTTTGCCCGTTTAAGCTGAAAACAGTGATAGTTGGAAGTCTGAGAGGTGTGCGTCTCTGCACCGAGTGGCTTTGAAAGTGCGTACGCGTCGCTACAGGCGGCTGCCTTCCTGGTCAACTGGCCTGAAAGTCTGCCCCGTGTCTTCACAGGAGGGGGACACCATAAACGTGGACGTTACGTGTCCGGGTGCCACGCTTGCGCTTGCTATGATCTACCTAAAGACCAACAACAGGTATTAACCTTGGAATTGCTCAGCACCTTGCGGTGGCAGTTTAAGCAACCGTGACATCGGCTCCGCTCTGCGCGGCTTACTCCGTTTTGTGCGTTGCTGAACTATGGAAACCTGTTCCTTTACTGTGCTCTACAGATCCATTGCTGACTGGCTTCAAGCACCAGACACCATGTATTTGCTGGATTTTGTAAAACCAGAGTTCCTTTTATTGAGGGTAAGGTTTTCTTTTGTTTCATTTCTCAGTCTATTTAGCAATACAATTTTTAAAATTTTTTTAAAACTTTTAATCCAGCCCATGTACCTATCATGCAGAATCCCTTAGAGAGCTGGTAACCCTGTTGCTTGCCAGTCAGACTCAAACCTTCAAACAATTTCTGCTTTCTTGTCATGCAGCTCTAGAGACAGAATTTACTGAGAATTTATTGAGAAACGTTCAAGTGACACGTTTTATGTGGAGCGCTAAATTAAACGTTATGGGGAATCTTTCTAGCCTTTCCCAAATTAATTTCACAGATAAAACATTAGGTTAGGCCTCAGCATCTATTGCCAGTACATAGCCAATTTTCCTCTCAGTTTACCACCTAATGAGAGCGACCTTGCGAGGATTTATCCTGTGGTTGTTCTTTCTGCAAGCAGATCTTGCATCTCTTAAAATAAAAACTGTTTTGTCGTTTCTGATGCGAAGGCTGCGAAGCAGTGGAGAAGCTGCTAGTGGGTAACTGGATTGTCTGTGTTTCTGGGTGCAGTTATTACATTAAAAATACCATCGATGTTTGTGTAAGGTTTTTTATCTTCCTCACTTCTTGGCTTTCTCACTCTTTCTAGACCTTGGCTCGATGCCTGATTTTGTGGGATGACATCTTGCCCAATTCCAAGTGGGTTAATAGCAACGTGCCTCAAGTAGGTGTTTACACTTAATGTGCTCACTTTGCAATTTTACATCTCACCTTATTGTTCTGCTTGTGAAAATTTCTGTTGTCACGTGAGCTGCACAAGAAAATAGATGTTAATCGTGTTCACGTGACGGAGATGGTTGTTACTCTGGATTCCTGGACCGTTGGGTGAGCGCTGAGCCTCCCATGCTGTCATGCCTGAGAGGAGAGGATTGAGGAGGAGTGCAGCCGTTTGTAAACACATAAAACGGTGCCAAAGGGAGAAAGGGATTCAACTTCCCTCCACATTGACCAAGCAAGAAGCCAGGCGCAAAACTGCTGCTGGGTTTCGGTTGGGCCTTGCGAGTAACTCGGGTGAATATCTGTCAGGAATACAGGATGCCGATGGACTACGCAGCCTCTTGAGGGCTCATCCTCTTCTGTTTTCTCTCATATCTGAGTACGTACTGCTAACGTCGTGCTGCCGACACGGTCTTGCCGTTGTTTTAGAAGTCTTTGAGGGACCGGACCCGGGAGCGTTGAAAGGTGTCCCGTCGGGGTCAGAAGTCGAAGGGCGAGATAGCACGTGGACGGAAAAACAGCTCTTAGACGCCTGTGCAACAGGCCTGTTGTGCATCGCTTTGTGCCCCCCCCAGTGCCCAGGGTTTCGGTTAACTGGTCGCTTCCCCTGGATCAATTTTTCTGTCTCTTGCGCTTTTTGTAGATCATCAGAGAGAACAGCATATCTCTTCAGGCAACAGAGCTGCCTTCCTCTGAAGACCTGAGTTTAGAAACGCTGGCGTAAGTAACGTGCAAAAAATAGGAGTTTGTGATGCGTATTGAGATGAGGAAAAGAGAAATATTTAGTCATTTCCTGTTTATGTTGCTTATTAGGCAAGCTCATGTCTACATCATTGCCGGAGCGTGTTTGTCACTGGGATTTCGATTTGCTGGTTCAGAAAACCTGGCAGCGTTTAAGTGCTTGGTACGAGGGTTTTGTTTTTTCCCCTCAATTTCCATAGAGCTGTAACTTACCTTTTGGTATCTATATTTAGTGTGCGTTTCTTTTCTTTCCAGTACAAATACGCGACAGATTTCCTGAAGTGTTTGTCAGCACCGACGGCTTCAATAGTAAGTTCTTTCTCGTTTTCTCTCAACGAACTGGAGGCTTTGTTATGTAACGTGCTTCGATAACCCTCACCAAAACCCTAATGGAAACAAAACCATCCCTTTTACTTTTCTGTATTACAGACTATTTATAGAATGTGGCAGGGCTGTGAATCATTTTTGTGAAGGACTTTGCTGGTTCTCCGCTCTCCTTTCTGCGGAATGTGGTTTTCGAACTCTAGGGTAGAAAGCGGCGCGCTAGACCGACGAGAAGCGCGCGTTTGACCACAGAAGCGTAATAATGCCTTCCCTCTTCTACTTGAAGACAGGTCACTATAATCTTGAAACGTGCTTGAGCGTCTTGCTGCTGTCTCTCGCGATGGTGATGGCTGGCTCCGGAAACCTGAAGGTCCTTCAGCTTTGCCGTTTCATGCACAAGAAGACAGGTGGAGAGATGAACTACGGGTTCCACCTGGCTCACCACATGGCTTTGGGGCTCCTCTTTCTGGGAGGAGGAAGGTAACTTGCCATTTCCAAAGGCAGGTGTGGGGTTTTTTTGGCGGCTTTCGCCTCTCCTGCACATGCTGGAGCAGTGTACAGCTTCCTTGATTTTATTATTTTTTTTTAATAACACACAGATGCGTAAAGACGTCTCCTGTTGCAAGTGAAAAGTCCTGTTGTCTTCCCCATACTGCATTGCTTAAATGCCGTAGGAACCTTTCTGGTGTGTTTGTTTCCTACCACTAGTGTTTATTGTGGCTGCTGTAGGAACGCATTTGTGAATTCCTTGCCTGTATACACTTCCCTTCCCCGGGACACCAAAATATTTTGAACACCTGTGCTGGCGGTCAGTGAGTGTTAGCGTGGGAACTAACGGATGGTGGTTTTCTACAGGTACTCACTGAGCACCTCAAATTCTTCCATCGCTGCTCTCCTTTGTGCTCTGTACCCTCACTTCCCCGTTCACAGCACGGACAATCGGTAAGCATTTGCTTGTCTTAGAAAAGAGGTTCTCTAAAGGCAAATGATCTAGATTTTTTTACCTAGGTGCTCTCTAAATAAATTTCTGGAGGGTTTAAAAAAAAAAAAAAGAAAACCTCAACCAAAACCCCACAAAACACAGAAGAAATCAGTGAAGGTGCAAGGTGATGGTAGTGATCTTTGATCAGTGAGGACATGCAAGCAGGCTTCCTGAGGATCTGCGCTGTGCTCCTGTGACTTGACTGTCCCAGTTTGCTCAGCTGGAAAGATTTTCGTGCAAGATTCGCCCATTTATGACTCTTAATCAGATTTAGTTAGGATTGATTAAGTCCTTTCCCGTTAGCTAACGCATACACGTTAAAACAATAAAGAACCTACTCCATTACTACAAATCTCTCCTTGATCAACAGCTGCATTTGGTCACCGAACTGTGTGTAGCTTGGCATTTGGGGACTCTCCCTGCCCGTACTGCACAGCGCTGAGTTCCTTATTCCCACTCGCAGGTACCACCTTCAGGCGTTGCGTCACCTCTATGTGCTGGCGGCAGAACCAAGGCTCTTAACACCCGTTGACGTGGATTCGAACACTCCTTGTTACGCGCTGATAGAGGTTACGTACAAGGTAACGTCTCTGGGAGGCAGTAAGGAGTGAGGGCCCTTGAGAAGGTGTGGGAGACAACTGCAGGCTCTGGTAGACCAAAGGCACGCTATTTTCATTGTTGTGGCCGGCAGCCCTGGCTTTGTTTTCAGGTTGTGGTGGAGACGAGCCAAATTGTACGCAAATAATTGAAGGGCTGTCCTCAGCCCACTCACACCTTACATGTGCTTTGATGTCACCTTGAGAGCAGAATAGAGGACAAGTAAAAGGCACCACAAAGTCTTCAAACAGCCGAGTGTGTAATGGCTGACCCAGGGTCGTAGCTCTCTTTGTAAAGAGGAAGGACTCTCAAAGGCGCAGGAGGTGGTTGGAACCACCCGTGGGTTTAAAAGCCATCTCCTAATTCTGCTGAAACGAGCAGCTCGGTGTTCCTGCTTGGTGCTTGCCTGATCTGTCTTTTGGGGAAGAGTCCTTTCTGCAGAATTTGTTTTGTACAGGCTTACAAGAGACAGGTGATGGTCATGAAAGGACTAAAGAAAAAGGGTTCTGGGGATTTCAGGTGCAGCATGGATCCCTTGTAGCTCTGGCCAAGAGTTCTGCGTGTTCGTAACATGATCCATTCCTCAGCCCTCCAGATTTCAGCTGAAGTGTGCCTGACTTGCACGATGTTACGTGTGGATCCATCCACGGGAAATGTACCTTTAATTTAGGACATCAAAAGCAATGCTAAGTCATGTATTTACTCAGAACGCAGGAACAGAAGCTGACTGATCTCTGCCAACGAAGCTGTTATGAGACGTGCGTTTGCTTTCTTTTCACATGAAAGTGAGCTTTACTAATGTGTGAATACTGGTGGCATTTTAAAGGGCACGCAATGGTACGCAGAAGCCACTGAGGAGCTGATGGCACCCACGCTTCTTCCAGAGCTTCACTTACTGAAGCAGGTAAAGGAAGTCTCCATTTTAATGAGGAATTTAATCACCTGGGTCTTGTCTCACAAACAGTGCAAAAACAGAGACTTAATGACTTTTCTTCAGTTCCCTGTCCAACCTTCGCCGGGCTCCGGACAGCGCTGGCCTGTCGTAATGGCTACAAAGTCCATTCTGCCACTGTGGAGCACGCACACTAAATGACAGCACGTGCTTCTCTTTGGGCTTGATCGTAACGGTCTCCAGAGCTGGTGTAGCAGGGAGTTGGTCCCCTGCGCCAGAAAGCCTCGCTGCAGGAGAGACAAAGCTAGGTGCTCTTCCTGCTGAGTTGTTGGGGTGGGTAGCACTATAAAAGGGCATGTGCCCTTGTAAGGGCCCAGAAAGAACTGCAGGCTTATGTAGAAAACTCTTAATTTTATGATTCTGGTTATATCTAGTAATAAAAATGCTTACATTGACAGATCCGAGTGAAGGGACCACGGTACTGGGAATTATTAATAGATTTAAGCAAGGGAACGAATCATCTGAAGTAAGTATTCTTTATAATGCTTAACTGAATAATGACCTTGTAGTAATATTTTTCTTTTAAAAAAAAAAAAAAACCAACAAAACCCTCCTGTACGTGTAACACCTACGGTTTGGAAAGAAGTCTGGTTTTGATCGGTTCACTGTTGTGCATCTGACAGCACTTTAGGGTGAAGAAAGAAACTGCGTAGCTGGTTTCACCTATTGATGTGAATAATTCATGCAAAAACAGGGCAGGGGAAAACCTGATATTAAAAACCGCAGATATTGGCAGCGGGATTGAGCAGTACCAGAAACCATCTCAAACTCATGGTTTTAGTTTAGTTTTGAGTTGCTGTGATGTCATGTTTCCCAGACTGTTGATACAGTAGTTAGCTAACTGTTACTGCTTTGTGAAATACTATTTTTCTCATGTTACGTGAAGTATACAGAGTACTGCCTGCTGCGTTGTAGCTCTCCGTGGGGCAACTGTGACAAACAGAAATCTTACCGGAATACGGTATCTGTGGGTAAAATCATTCTCATCTTTGCGCTCAGCAGCCTACAGCGTAACTTGCTGCTCTGAGTAGTGTAGGAGCAGCCAGCTGCATCTTTCGCCGGTGGCACGGTGGGGTTTCTCTAGTTACTTTAAAGGCCGCTGCTCAGATGAAATGAGGCACTGCAGCGCAGCGTCTGTCAGTCCGTGCCTTTGCAGACAACAAGCAGGGCTGCAGAGTCCTCCAGAGGCGTGTACCGATTACCTGCTGGCAGAAGCCAGCTTTGTCCCTCCCTGGGTTGAGCTTGTACCACACTTGAGCACTTGTTTGCCCGAAAGAGCCTTCCTGTGCCGCCGCAGCAGAAACCAGCGTGGGTGACTGAGGAACTTGCTCCAGATGCTTTGAGTCTGTCAGCGCTCATGCCACAGCCCTCGTGGTGGTGTCTTGTCCCCAGCCCTTAAAAATGGTAGGGACCTGGCTGGCAGCGTTTTGGAGATAAATGCACGTGTGAGAAATGATTTCCCTGTATTACTACACGTGAATGGCTGCTGTATTGTTATGCTAAGCAGCTAGTTTCAATACAGATAACTTAGTTATTTTAAGGATGCCCAGTCCCTACAGTTAATGGTGCAACTGATACTCTGAGTCAGGAAAACATGCAGCTGCTTTGCAATAGGGTAACTGCGCCCTTCTGTCTGTGGGCTTGCTCAGCGATGGGGGGGGTTTGTTGGTCTGCTTTTTTTCCCCATGGAGAAAAGACCATCACAGCACGCCTTTAAAGCTGGATACCAGCTTGCTTGGTTTTCCTTGGGGCTCATCCTCAAAGGGTCTAACTAGAACCTGCAGCGGCTTCAGGAAGTTATGTTCCTGTAGGGCTCATCCCTTTTTCATCACCGTTGCCTGCCATCGCGTCGCCGTTCGATAGCAGCCTGCCCTGCAGATAGCAGACCTTCTGTGTCTACACAAGTGCGGCAGGGACTAAATAATTAGGACAAAGCCTAAACGGGGATATTGCCACGTATGAGCTGTTGGAGGTGGCGTTTCCTTCGCGGGTTTGCCTCCTCGTGGATGTGTGTCAATTAACAGCAGCGCTACTTGCTTTAATTTCAGGTCAATCCTTTCAAAGGGCGGCATCTTGTACGTGAAGCTGCGAGCTGGGCAGCTCTCCTACAAGGAGGACCCGATGGGCTGGCGCAGTCTCCTGGCACAGACTGTTACCCACCGAAACTCTGAAGCTCGGGCATTCAAGGTACGGCTCCCAAACTTTTCCTGCCGGGAGCGCTGCCTCTGGGAAGGCTGAGGGAAGCGCAACGCCTCACGCCGTGTTACTTATTTCCAGCGCCTAGCTCTGCCCCGTGGGTATGAGTACTGAAGTTACTTGCTTTGCTTGAGGGAGAGGAAGTCTGGTGGCTTTCAGAGGGCATGCGATGAGCTCAAGCTAAGAGCAGCGGTGTGAGCGTACGTTTGTCGTGGGCAGACGGAAGCGTTGGACATGTTTTGCCCGCGGTGTGCTTTGTGTGGGTTACAGTCGTCTTGCTGGTGTGCTGGGAAGGGAAGGGTAGGGGATAAATTGCTGCTACCTTTGTGCAGCAAACCAGAAAAGTTCATTTTTAAGACTGTGTTAATTTGGTTTTTTTTTAGCCAGAAGCCATTTCAGCTTTCACTTCTGATCCTGCTCTGTTCTCATTCGCTGATTATTTCTGCAAGCCAACTGTGAACATGGGCCAGGTATGATGCCGAGGTGTGGACTAGCGCGGTTTCTTGCTTGCGTGGGTAAAAGGTGGGAGAATCCTCTGTTAAACCGAGGAACAGAATTCAGCCCTTCAAGCAGGGGGGACAAGGAATATTTTCAGGGATGTTTTGTAATACAAAGGTGTGAAAGTGTTGACCCTGTAGGGTTTGGGTGGTTTCGGTCTTTCTTTCCTCTTTGATTCCATCACAGTTGCTGCTTGTTGTCGACACCAGTTTGTATTCATGGCAGAATGTGTCTAACAAACGCCGAGAGCTCCGTTCAGTGTCCTGAAGCGTTTGAGTGAAGTCACTGCAGACGAGTCAGGGTGTTTTGTGCTGCATTTCTCTGCACAGAACAGCTTAAGGGAGGGAGTAAAATACAGCCGCGTGATGCTGAGCTTTAATAAGGCCGAGGACGAAAGCAAGCTGGGTAGTGCTGCTAGCTGTCCCTAATTTATGTCGTGTCAGCGCACGGGTTAACTTGAATGGAAGGAAATGTGAGCGATACAATTGATTTCAGGTTCTTGCCTCTAGCATGTGTGCTTTGTTAAACACGTGTCTTCTATCAGAAACAGGAAATCCTGGATCTTTTCTCCTCGATTCTTTATGAGTGCGTTACCCAAGAAAATCCAGAGATGCTGCCCACGTACATCGCCATAGATCAGGTGGAGCAAACGCTTTTGTCCGTGCGAGAGCTGTGCTGTGGCGTCGGTGTTGTGCGTCGCGTGTGGTTTCGGTAGAAGACAGAAAGAAAGAAGGGGGGACGTGTTAGGGAGCTTACGGGGAGATAGCAGAGACTTGAAAAGCGAATTGGAAAGTAGTCAAAGCTAATGAGAACAGTAATTACACCAGGAACGTCAGCCGGCGGCTTTTCTCAGTCGGTGCTCCGAAGGGCAGCCCTTGGCAAGGGGGGGGAGGATTCGTTTACTAATCATAGAATATCCCAAGATGGAAGGGACTGTGAGGATCATTGAGTCCAACTCCAGAAAAATAAAATTCTGAGAACAGTAAGTAATTAATGTTTATGACAGCAACGTGCCCTTCCTCCTCCAGTTCACGTTCTCACAGTCGCTTTGTATGTCCCCTCTGCCAGGCGGTGAGGAGATTAGAAAGAAGAGAAATGTCCGAGACGTTTGAGCTGTGGCAGATAAAGCTGGTGTTGGAGTTTTTCAGTTCCAGAAGCCACCAGGAGAGGATGAGCAGGAATCCAAACCGAGGGCTCTTCATGAACTCGGAATTCCTGCCTGTGATGAAGTGCACCATCGATAACACGTTGGATCAGTGGCTGCAAGGTACAGAGCAGATAACCGATCCCGCAGCTGGGATCGCGGCTCAGCGTTCTTGGCGTCCTACTGACCCGGGTTGACTTTTGCCTCAAAAGTGCTGGAAAATGATGGCTGCAGGGAAGGCGCTCGCATGTTAGCGTGAGACAACTCGTCTCCAGTTCCCTGCGTTCGGGGGGAAGCAGTCACTGAGGGATTACGTTCGACTGCCTCGGTGGGAAGTGTCGTTAGCGTGGCAGGTTGTGTTTCCCCCAGAGAATGTTTTCCCGACACCCCACTGGGAGAATTTTCCAAGAGCCAAAGCGAGGGGTGACCGCAGCAGAGAGCCGTGTCCAGTGGCCGCAGCAGAGCAGAGACGGCTTGCGGACAGCCCCCTAGCCCATCTCTGTGGGGAGGTGTAGACTCTTTCCAGCGGGCTTTTCCTGCCAAAACACGCTGCCTTACCTTTGTTTCCTCCCACAAACGCTCCCTAGATTTCATCAGCGTGTCTTGTCTCTTGCAGCTGGAGGGGACGTCTCTCTACATTCCTACCTAAGCGGGCAGCCCACGGAGGAATCCCAGCTGAGCATGCTGGCTTGCTTCCTGATCTACCACTCTGTCCCCACGCCAGCTCAGCTGGCGGCTGGAGGCTTGGAAGGTGAGGCTGGAGGGCCGGGCAGGCCCTCAACCCGCGCAGCGCGCGCCCCGCGCTTGGCCTTACAGGATACGCGCCTTTCAGTATGCGAGTTACACGACGGCGTGCCTTTCCTTGATTCCTGTTCTGTGTTAATGGTCTTGAATCTGGACATAAAAGGTAGAGGCTTGATGCAGGACTAAAGAAATTGGAATTAGACTGTATAAAGAAAAGGCTTGGCTTTTTCCTGACCTGCAGGTAATGATGTGCTTGCAGGCAGCGGGACCGGGTAAGATGGGCTGTAATGGGGAAAATGTTCTTTTTATTGGGCTAGCCATGTCCCAGCCATCCTTTAAATCTCATTCCTGTGTCAGTACCTAGCCAGAGCAGTCACCTGCTCTTCTGGATTTCCAGCAGTAATCCTATTTGGGACTGGGAAACTCTGGGCCCTTGCGCGTTTCCCAGCTCAACCTGGGGATGCACCAGCCCGCCTCTGCTTGGCCAGGGTTTCTAGATTTCAAAAGAAATGCAGCTGACTTTGATTTGGGGAGCTCCATGGCCTGCTTGGGGGTGTGACATGAGTGTTACCACCTCAGTGGTGAGAGGAGTCTCTTGCTGAAGGCTTCCCGGAGGCTGCAGCCCCTGGCCCCGCGTCCCACACAGGCGACGGCACCCTCAGCCTTGTCCTGGACGTTTTCCGCTCAGGTGCCTGGGCGTCTGTTCAGGTCGGGAGGCCTTCATGGAAGTGCTGGTTTTCTGCGGCCTCTCTACCTGTTACACGCCTCTGTTCTGGGAGATCCTGCTGCATCAGTTGAATTTGGAATTTCTTAACATTCCAGTATAAAAATTTAACTTTTTAACCAGGGTCGCAACGCAACAAGCAGCGGTGAGCGCGTCTCCAGCGGCGCGCCCCGAGCGCTGGCTGGCTCTCCCCCGCCGTGGGCAGTTCTTTCGCTGCACGAGCTTCCGCCCGTGAGTGCTCACCTTTTTCTTTCCTCTCTTCAGGAAGCACAAACTTCTCTGAGCTGCTCTTGAAGTTCAAGCAGCTGAACATGCCAGTTCGCGCGCTGCTGAGGCTCGCTCCTCTCCTGCTTCGCAATCCGCAGTCCATGGTGCTGTAGGCCCGCGGCGCTCGCTCCGCGTGCGGCTGCCGACGGCGCGGCCAGCTGGGCGGTGGCGCGCGCTTTCCGAAAGCGTACAGGTAACCTGCGCTCCCTTTTGTAGCTTCTCCAACAACGTAAACTTGGAGCTTGTCCCCGGATGTGGCGACCACGACCAGGAGTTATTTATAAATTGTTACAACGCGTTTTAAAAAAAAATAATAATTGTAAAAGTGAACTAATAATAAATTTACTTTTGTACCTAAGGGTTGTTTACAAATACGTCTGGGTGGTGAATTCTGAAAAGCCCTCGGCTGGAAACCGGGCGATTTCCTTCTTTGCTTGTGGCGTCCCCGTGGGACGTAGGAGGTGGGCAGCCCGTGGGGCGCCGGGCTCGCTCTCCCCTCCTGGCGCGCGGTGCCGGGCCTGCTTCCCGGGGCCCGGCCTGACCTGTCGCTCTCGTTCGTGCAACGCTTCCATTTCTTTTTAGGTCTCACAAAGGCTACTGCGTCTCTGCTCCACAAGCACAGTGGAGCGTGCTGTAAGTGTAAATCGCTCTGCTCCGCCTCACCCGCGGTATACTTGCTGCGGCACTGTTTACATCTTTTTTTTTTTTTTTTTTCTTTTTTTTTTCCTTTTCTTTTCTAATCTTTGTTCTGCAATTAGTCAGTGGCTGCTGAGAAAACACCTGCCTCCACTACGTTACGTTATGTCTGGGCAAGAACTGAAACTACTTACAGACAATTTAAATAATCGGGCATTCGTTTGTGTTTCCTTCATCTCGGCTACGGTGCCTGATGGTTTTTCCCAGAGCCCTGGATTTGGAGCGCGGCCGGTTCCGTGTTCGCTCTGGGCCGGCCAGGCACGTAACTTTTCGGCAAGCAGGTGGAGCTGCCCCAGTAAAAGCAGCCAGAGCTGAGACAATTGCCACTGGGAAAGCAGCCAGAGCCGCGCTCTGCGACTCTGCTTTTTCTGCTGTTGCAAATTTGATCTTATTCTGTGGGACTCGCCCTCATTTTGGTGTCCCCCCCCCCCTTTTTTTTTTCCCAAACCATCAAGTAGAGGAAGCCAAAGCATTTTAGGGAGGGGACAAATGGACGGAGGAAGAGTGAGTATGAAGAAAGCAGAAGTAGAAACACTTTACAAACCTTCTACGTGCCATTAAAAAGAACGTTTGCCGTGTGTTAACCGAGGCTCGCAGTGACTTTGGGCTGAAGTACCCCTGCAGGCAGCTGCTTTGGAGCTGTGGCTGGGGCCCGCGGACCTTAGCATTTAATCTTCTAAGGAAACAGACCTAAAATCACCTCCTCCAAAGGTACCTTCTTTGTTGTGTGAGTTAAACGCGGTGACACGCGTGGAACCCCCAGCTTCTGGCACCGGGAGCCCGTGGCCCCTGGGCCAACAGTGCGTGCGGGGTCGGGGGCTGTGCCTCCCTCCTCCCCCAGCCGCAGCGTGGGGAAGTTGCTTTCTTCCTCCTAAACTGGGGAAGCGCCAAGCATTAAACACTCGCTTCCCAAATCGCCTGAACCCGCGCCCTCCCCAGCCTTCCACCCCCGCTTTTCTGCAGGGCTGTTTGCCACGGTCGCAGAAGGAATTGCACAGGTTTGCCTCCGTTACTTTTCCACCCTGCGCGTGCTGCCGCAGGAAGAGCTGGCACTGGCTGAAAGGTGCGCTCGGGCTGGTCCCTCCTGCTGCGTGGGAGAGGTGCTGTCCCACGCTCAGAGCTCCGGACACCGGTCCCGTGCCTGCGGTGCGCGGTCCAGGCTCCAGCATGAGCCCGACGCTGGCAGGTGGCTCCTTGAGCTGGGAGGTGAAGATGCTTTTGACCACAACCAAGAGCAAAGAGCAGAGCAGGCTCTGAGCAAGCCCTGCACGGAGGCGCTGGGGCCAGCATCACCTCGGGGCTGGGGCCAGCATCACCTCAGGGCTGGGGCCAGCATCGCCCCGTGTGACCGGCGCCAGGATGCTGGTGGGCCCAACCTGATGCCGGAGCTGGACGTGCCCAGGGCACGGCTTCACCCCGCCTGCCGTGGCTTCAGCCGCGGGGGTAGGAAGGAGAGCGCGTGGGTGTGCGCGTGGGTGTGCAAGCCTCCCGAGCTGCGTGAAGTCAAGAGCTGAGAGGCTTCCTGTTTCCTTTTTAAGGTTTTAGCAGAATTTGAAAGCAGCCGCCGCCGTGACCTGGACCAATGATCTGGGCAGAGCGGCGGGGGAGTTTCGGCTCGGGGTGCCTGGCGCCCGTTACGAATGCCAGCCTCGCTCTCCCGGCCCCACGTGGAGCCCCCGCCGGCCCTGGGGGGCTGCCTCTGGCCCTGGGGGGCTGCCTCGGCCCCGGGCTGCCCCAGCCTGCCAGGGTAAGGTGCTATTTACTGCTGCGGGCGAGGCTTTGCGAGCGGTTTAAAACGCTGGTTACTGTAGCTGCTGGCTGTGA
>VWZZ01003954.1:124998-142266 GCA_013399095.1 Psophia crepitans | reverse complement strand
CCTCCCTGCCCCCTCGTCCAGCCCCCACCGCCCGAGCTTGCTAACGAGGATGTTGTGGGAGACGGTGTCAAAATCCTTGCTGAAGTCAAGGTAGACAATATCCCCTGCTCTCCCCTCACCCACCCTCGCTGTCAGATTTCAACATCCGAACCCTGTGCAGCAGCCCACCCCACCGCTGGCAAGGCCCCTCCCTGCAAAGGACGCGAGCTCTGCAGGCAGGACAAAATCCCAGATGAAAGCCAGCGTCCCCCATCCCGCTGGGAATGTCCCCAGCCGCTCTCCGACACAGCCACAGGGCTGCCCACCATCCATCTCCAGATCCGTGTTTGTCCGCCCTTCCTTCCCTCCTTGGTTGTGGAGGGGTGTACGAACAGTCCCCCCACTGCTTCTCCTTCCCTCCTGCCATCCCTGGAAGGGGCTGGACTGAGCCACATCTCAGCTGTGCAAGGATGGTCCTCTCCCACCCCAAAGAGCCCAGTTTTGGGTGAAAACATCTTGGAGCTGCTGGGGACCACTGGGACCATCGGGAAGTGGGGAGCACAGGGACCCACAACCAGCTCGGAGCCATTTCCAGGCCATCCCGGGGCTACGTGCCTAGAAAGCAGAGAGCCCCAGAGAGGGACCCAGGGGATGGTCCAGGCTTGAGGCCACCAGCTCAGGTGGCCTCGCAGCAGCGGGACGTGACGGAGATGTCGCTCACCTGGTGGTAGTGTCAAATTCGAAGGGAAAAATGATGTCGCTGCTGTTGCAGATCTGGCAGATGAAGCCGCGCTGGGTGCACAGGTCACAGCTGTAGACATGATGGGAAGCAAACTGGAGCAGAGACTGCAGGAAGGTCTCAAAGACGCCGTCAGCTATCTGCAGGGCAGAGAGAGGTCAGGCCCGTGCGGAGCCCACCTCCCGCTGCGTTCGCACCACGCAAAATGCACATTATGTCCATTTTTGGAGCTGCTATGTGAAGACAAGGCTGTCCTCCAAACCCAACCTCAAACATGGGCGCCTGGGTCGCACCAGGACCCCCGAGAGCAGACAGCAGCACCCACAACCTGCTGGGACAGGGCTCCCTGGGCTTGGAGTCGGTGAGAAACCCAACGACCCGTCACCTCCAGCATTCTGTGCAACAGACACAAGTTTGTACGGAGATAGGCTGGCAGCAACGCCGGCTTAAACAGAGATGAAGCAATTTATCAGCTGTGGTCTCCGCAGCTCTCGGAGGGTACAGGCTTGTGCCAATTATTTTGGCAAATTAAAATGAAGCCATTGATTTGCCTTTAAGCTTGCAGAGCGCACGTGCTGGATGAGAGCAAGGCGAAAAGAAAATGAAGCTGTTTGAAACCTTCTACTGACGGTGACGAAGTGCAGCGCTCACCAGAAACTGGGATGTTTCCACCAGCAAAACCCCTGCGACCACGGCAAAAGCTCTCACCTGCCTCAGATCGGTGACGCTGTATCTGTGGGGACACTCCAAGAGGTAGTGCCTGTGATCAAGCCTGCAAAGAAGCACAGAGAGGAAGATGGTAGATGGCTTCCACCACCTCTCCAACCGTCCCAGAGCAAGGGGGAGCCTGGATGATGCAGACTCCTGAAGAAAATCCCTGCAGACCTGATTTTCACATCGGGCCACACATCCCAAAGCCCGACAGTGGAAACGGTGTGAGAACATTTCAAAGCGGGGGAAAAAAGAAAATAAATCTCTCATCTATTTTCCCAGGTGTTTCCTGTCCAGCCAGAGGCTCCTCGGTCAGGAAGGTGTTTCCTGAGTCACAACTCAACGTGCTGACCCAGCCAACAGATGGGTAACTCCTCTGAGCAGACGACACGGAGCTAAAATCCGGCCCATGCCTTGGCAGCATCACTCCCCACTCCAAATGCGAGCGAAGGGGAGGACCAGGAGACCACCGGGGTGCAAAGAGGGGGATGCAGGGGTAACGTCACCCAGAGAGGGACCTCACCGCTTGCTCAGCTCCTTCAGGGCCCCGCTGCGGCACATGATGAGATAATCTCCCAGCAGCTTCAGCTGTTCCCTGCTTCGCCGGATCCGTCCCATCCTCTCCACGTGGTCGTAGAGGCTCTCGTTGACCAGCTTCAGGTCGATCAGCGGCTGGTTACGGATCTGGGTGAGGAACTTCAAAGCCTGACGGCAAACCTGGGGCAGAGAGAGGTAAGAGGTGGGCATGCACCAAGGAGCAGCCCAGAAGGGAGGTGCAGGGTGGATATCTCCACCTCTGCTGATCGTGGAAACGTTCAGATGGACCTTCAGGAAGTGTAGGCAGATGCAGGAGCATTGTCCTGCACCCGGCACCGACCGAGCCCAGACTTACCCCTCGTTTTGTCAGATCCCAGTTGTGGATGAGGCGTGAGGGAATCACCGTCTCGTCATCCCGGTGGCAGCTGTCGCAGTAGTAGAGACCGGAAAAGGCGCAGAGCTTGGGCTTCGCGAAGGAGAAGCCGATCTGCCTGGAGCAGCCTGCAGGGACAAGGCGGTGAGAGGGGACCCTGCTGCCCCAAGAGCCCGTTCCCATCCCTGCCAGGATGGGGGGAGAAACTTTTGGGAGGGGGGAATGGAGCAAGAAAGTTTTTGGCAGGGTTGGAGATCAGCTGAAGCACTTGTAGGACATTTGGTGAGAGGTCCCCAGCCCACTCCCCGTGGATTTAAGACCACGATGGTCCAACAGGAGCCGCTTCATTTTTTCCTCCAGAAAAAAGGACTCTGGACTATCCCTGAACGCACTTTTACCCATCAAGTGGTTCAGTTATTTTGGTGTTTTGTTTTCTTTTTTAGGGAAAGTGAATTCTGGGAACATCCCAGTGGTTTAGGGAAGAACTGAAATCCCACCTGCCTGCCCCACCACCTCCACCAGTAGCTTTGCCCCGTTCTGCCTTCACTCAGCCCTTCCCTTTCCTGCTGCCGGGTACCAAAACCACATCTGCAAGGGATCCTCGTCTGCAAGGGATGAGGTCAGGATGGATCAAACCAAAAAGAGCTTTTATTATAGCAGTGGGTAACCAGGAGGAACCCCGCTGCGCTCTCGGGGAAAACCTGCAGGGTTTTTATAGCGACGTGAAGAGCGAGAGCACCTCACTTGGAGTCGCAAAGGCAGGAAAACCCCTCGTGCTATTTTTGATGGGTTCAGTTCTCCAAAATAACTGACCGAGCAGAAGGCTTTACCACCCCATCCTTCCTGCTTTAGGGTTGCTGGAGCACATCCCTCCCAAATATTCATGGAGGTCAGTCGTTGCTCTCTGAATTAATAATTAAAAAAGAGCTTTGATTGCTCATTACGCCCTGACACGTAAGGAAACCACCCCTGCGCCAGGGTGATCGGGCTGGGAAGGAGGCGAAAGCCCAGCAGCCAGACTCCTAACAAAACCTACACAGAAAAACTGGGATTTTGTGTTTTCGGCTTGGTGCTTCCATCTGTCGGTAGGTGGAAGGCACAGGACAGAGCCTGGAGGGAAGGCAGAGACCAAACAGAATGGAAAAAAAAATTATATATATTTAAAAAAAAAAATATGAAGAGAGATTAAAATTAAAACCCCAAAGCTGCTGGAGGGTACAAGAAATGTAGTTGAAACGGGAGAGAAATCTGAAGTTCAATTAACTTGCCAAGGTAACGAGCAAACTGTACCTCCCGTGGAGGCCAGCGAGTGTTCCCCTGCGCCACCAGCGGCGCCCCGCCTGCGTCAGGGCAAGGCTAAAGGAATGTTTTGCTAAATCAGCTCGTCACACCCACGGCAATGGTTGCTCCGGTGCTGCCTTACCGGAAAAACAGCATTTGCTCCTGATTGCACTTTCCCTGCAGGCTGGGGCCATGACGTGGTCCCTCTAAGGTCCGTCTGAGGTAGCCTTCAAGCCAAGACCCACCGCTGCCTACACCATAAGCGTCTTAAAGAGGAGCCCAGTAGCAGCCCAGTTGGATCGGTGCTGGGATGGGATGGGGATTCAGCGTTGGGAGACTCGCCCAGTGCGCACAGGCCACCAAAGGTGCCAGCGATATGGGACGCGAAACCCCACCGAGGGGTTTTCGTGCTGCCTGGGGTTTGGATGGGGAAACCAGCAGCTGATCTGCACTGGGCTGGCAGGACTCAGGGCATCTCTTTAATGCGATGTCACCCCGTTAACCCATCGATCATCCTCCAAGACGGAGCTGGCTTTTGTGGTTTTGGACAAGCCGAGCTATACCTGCACAGATGAAGCTCTGCGAGTCCAGGCCCTTCTCCATGGGGATGGCCACCAGGTATTGCAACAAGAAGCCGTTTTCCTTCACGATGTTCTTCAGGATGACCTGGGAGTGTCCATCCAAGCTGCCACCCAGCGTCACCGCCTCCTCCACACCCTCTAGGTAGGACATGAGCACCTCTCGGACCAGCTCCCTCCACAGGGCAGCTTCCTCCGCGTTCTCAGCCTGCAGCTTCAGGACAGCTTTGGAGGTGATCACCTTGAAGAACGCGGGTCCCCCAAGGCTGGTGTCTGGCAGGATGTCCTGGATCGTCTCTATACCATAACTGTTGCTTAAAATTTTATCATTGTTTCTGACTTTAAAACACTTCAATGTTTCTAGAGAGAGGGAAAAAATAAAGGGGACCCAGGTTTTGTCTACGTCCACGTACAGAACAGACTCTTTGATCGCATCCAGCTCCGGTTCGTGAGCTGGAGTCCAGTCCAAGCTGTTCCCAGGCGCGTCGCTGTACTGAAGAGCAGCGGCGTCGCTCTGGACAGGTTGGCCTTCGCCACTGTCTTCTGGATACTCCAGCGTCTCCCACTCCTCCTCCTCCTCCAGCTGAGGCCGGCACTTCTGCAGCGCCTCACGGATCCTGTCCAACCAGTCCTCAGCCTCGTCTCGAGAAGGAGCTCGCAGGTAGAGTTTTTTCCCCAGGAAAACCAGCTCGAAACGGCCATCCGAGTGCGTCAACGCCAGCGACTCGCACCGCAGCAGGGAATAGCTCTCCACGCAGATGCGGTCCTCGTGGTCCAGGAAGAGCCGGAGCTCCAGTGGCGACAGCTCGCAGGAAAACTCCTTCCATATCCCCATGGCTCCTCGCCGCTCCAGGCTGCCCAGCTTCACGAGCCCTCGGAAAGGGTTGGAAAGACCTGGGGCAAAAGGAGGTGGCTTAGTTTAACCGAAAACGGGGAAGCTGGTGGAGAGAGAAAGGCCAACGGGTGGCTCACAGTGAGCACCCAGAGGCATCACAGCTTTGAGAGCTGGTCCTGGCTGATGGTGGGATGGGGCAGGAGTTTATAGGACCTCCTTCCCCATCTCCATAATCTGTCCACAAGCATTTGGGTTTTCAGGCTGAGAACGAGCGGGGTGGCACAAAGAAATGTGTCCGACAGTGGGCAGAGACACCCAGCATACCTCCTCTCCTCCTCAAACGCTTCCCACCAGCCCATGGTGGGCTCAGCAACGCCAAGGGAAGCTGCCACTGCTGCCTTCTGGAGCCTTTAATGCTGCCGTAAGCTCAGCAATGGCAAACCGTGCTTCCCAAACAGCCCATCGCCCGAAATCACCCCCACCAGCGCCTCAGCGCTGCCCAGTGTTGAAGCTTGATGAAAGCAGGAGAGCGCAGAGCAGCACGTACCCATCTGCCTGCGATGCACAACGCTGAAGCCCTTTTGTTCCCGTTCAGGTGACATCTTGGGCTTCCCGCTCTCCGAAGACGGCACTGACAGCCTTTCCAAATCAAGAGCGCTAATCAGCCCCGGGGCCGGACCCTCGCCCGCCCCCTCGGGCCCGAAGCCGTTGGTGTTGGCCGTGTTTTCGCTGCTGTCTCCTGGAGAAGGTCTGTAGAAATCATCTTCCGAGATCCAGCTCTTCCTTTTCTGTTAAAAAAACCCCAACATACATATTAATTATTGACTTACTGAACACCCTGCGCCCCTCAAACACGCATGCCCGCAGTGACCCCTCCACAGGGGCTGCTCCCACGCAGACCAAATCCCACGGATGGCTCCCCTGCTGCCTCCCACCAGGGAACACGGCCGTGTCAGCAGCTGGCAAATACTGGGATACACTGGTGGGATTATAAAGTCCAAAACCAATCAGTTCTCTCCCTCTAAAATCATCGAGGGGCTCAGACGGAGAGCACGTTCCCTGCAGTGACCACACAGAAGATATTTGGTCCTGGAAGTATTTCTGATAGAGGGTGAGAAACCAGCCCTGCCGTGGAAGGGTGTGAGCTGGCCTGGAGCAGCGGCAACATCTGCGTTCCAGGAAGAACAGAGGTGGGGAGAGGTACAGAGAAGGTGTCTAGGATGAGAGAGAGACCTACGGCTTACAAGCAGATGCTGTGAACTCAGGTCTGATCTGCGCAGGCAAAAAGTAAGGCAGGGAAGGCAGGAGAAACCTTTGGCTCTGTAGGTCAGGAGGGGATGGACCCACAGGCGGAAGGAAGCTTGATAAACTGAAATAAAACACGGCCGCAGCTTCCCCAGGAGTTTTTCTGGCTACAAGAACACAGTGAGATTCTGAGACGAGGTCTCCGAACAAACACCAGCAGCAAAACATGACGCAGGTCAGCGCTCCGGCAAAAGGCAGCCGCTTCCCTAGACACAGCGCATCCCTTCCAGGGCTGCATCCCGCCAGGAACCACCTCTCCACTACCCCACCCTGCCTCCAGAGAGCCTTTTCTTCTGAACAACGATCTAAGTGACAGCAGAAGAGCCATCACCACCCTGCGGCGAGGATCACGAGCGCTCTGCGGCGCAACGTACAGGCAGGCTCGGCTTACTCCCAGGCCGGGAACGCAGGCTGCTCCGTGAGTCACGCAAAAGCAGGAGGGAATTTCCTGTTGACACCGTATGTTATACATAGATTAGGTCAAACTGGCCCAACGCCACGAGGAAGCGGCGGAAACGGGATAGCTCGGAGGGAGCTGGAAGGAGCAGGGACCAAAAAGAGAAATCGTTTAGGGGGGTACAAAGTATATCCTGACCTCACCAGGATGGAAATGATGGGAACCACTGGAAATGATGGGAATCAGGATGGAAATGATGGGAACCAGGATGGAAACGATGGGAACCAGGATGGAAAAGTCGGGAACAAATCAGACAGAAGACAGGGCTGTTCAAAGAGTTTCCTAAAAACAAAAGCAAGTGGATCATCTCCTCGTCGGCAGCAGGGGAAATCCGCCGCTGTTTAAGCTAGCCTAAGCACCAGGGAATGCCATCCTGCTCTGGAACAGATGTGCTACATGAATATTTTTCCACTGAAGAAACTGTAATTTGTTTCCCTTTTCCCTCCCTCCTACGTGGAGCACAGACAAAGAAAAGTCCCCACGAGCAGCTCGACCCGGAGGCTGTTTTATCGGCTTGCACACAGCCTACGGCCGGATTTGTGCAAGAGCTCATCACTCTCCAGATACCGTTAACAAAACCAAAAACCTCCTGTTGCAGCTGCTCTTGGAGAGGAACGGCTGGCCGGCCAGGCAGGGTTTCAAAAGCTTTGGTGCCTCTTCTACCAGGGAATATCGACTTCAACCCAACTTCTCCCAGGGCAGCTGCATGGATGCAGCTCCACGGGGTCCAGGAAGATGCTCGTGGAGAGGGGAGCACCACTTACACCCAACTCGCTGTCGGGAGGCTGGAGGCAGCACGGAAGATGAGAGTGTGGAGAAACCGGTGCCTACTCAGAAGCTGTCACCAGTTTTATTTTCGTTTCCATTAGATGTGCTGGTCAGGAAGCATAAAAACAAAGAGACGGACAGCAAGCGAGCTGTAACACCTACTGGGCAACCCCGCAGCGGAGAGAGGAGGTATTCGGCTGTCGGGCTGCGGACAGCCTGGCTTGCCTCGCTGCCGCCGACCGTGCCGCTTCTGCCCGTCTCTCCTCCACTGGGACCGCCACGCCGCGTGGCCGAAACATCGGCCGTGGGGTCGGATTCTGGCGCTGCATCTCCGTCCCCATCGCCAGCGGTCACCGCGTCGCCTGTCCGAGCGGAGCCTGGAGTGTCGGCGTCGGGAGGAGGTTGCTGGTGATGGCTGCGGGATGGTGCTGGGGGGACGGGCGATGCGGCTGGGGCGCGGGCGGGCTGCCATGGGGAGCAGCTCAGCACGCTGGGGACCAGCGCTCCCTCCGGGGCTTCCAGGCTTGGCTTGGCTTTACTGAACTCGGACAACACCCTGGAAACAGGAAAGAGACCAGTTTGAACGCAGCTTTGTTAACCAGGACCTATAAAAAACCCCTGTTATTACAAATTATTACCAGCCAGAGAAAGGGCTCAGCAGCACTGCGCGTCTGCCACGGGCCGGCAGCACTGCGAGGGCAAAAACCCCCGTGCCATCGGTCCGGCTAGCAGAAAAATGTGTGATTTGTGCCCTCAGAGCAGCGGTTGACACCCCTGCAGGCAAGGACCCTGCCTGCAAAGGATGCCATCCCTAACTACGCCTCTTAACGGGGTTTAATTTGCTTCTGACGGACACCTCGGAAGGGAGGGAGAGCGCTGGGTGCTCCCCACAGCCCCAGCCCCACTCGTGGCTCCTGGCCACGCACCCAGGCACAGGCCACGTGCCAAATTTCAAATGTTTTCATAACTGTTAACGAGCAATTATCAGCGGAGCCCGGTCAGACGAGATGCTGTTCCCATGCCCCTGCTTCGCCACCAGCGAGGCTGAATTAAACCAGCCCAAGATTAAAATTCAAACCGACGTCTTTCCATCACGAGTTTAATCCAATCAAGGCAGGTTCTCCCGGGATCAGCAAAAACCCTAGAAGCGGGTAACGATGCCGCTGCCGATGGGGAAAAACAGCCCGCGGCTCTAAACCCTCGTGAAGACCCTTACTGGGTGCTGTCACCAACCAGCACCCCGAGGCCAGGCTCCTTCAGAGCCAGGCTTTAAGGGCGGCAGGGAAAATATTTACTGATTACTCAGAGCTTATATAACCCGCTGGAAATCTTTGTGCTGGGTGTCTGGCAGAAATAAATCACAAGGATGACAAACCAACAACCTCTCTCTGTTCAATTATCTGCTGAAGCTGCGAATTATAACCCTTTGCTGTGAGCAAATCCATTTCTCTCCCCCCGCAGAAAGCTCCGGAGCATCCCCCAGCGTACGCCAGGGAGATGAGACTTTTCTGAAACCAGGGAGCAGCATTTTTCTGACGTCTCTGCCCTGGTAAAGAGGACAGACACAGACTTCAGCGGCCAGGAGCTCATTTGCCGTGGCAGCAGGGTCTCAGCAAGTCGTGCCGAGCGTTTCCTTTTACCTTTCAGGCTCTTTCCAAGGGGAAAAAAATCAGCTTGTTAGAGAAAAACAGGGGAGAAAGCCTTCCTGCCTACGGTGAGAAAACAAGAGCCCAGGAGGGGGTTACCAATCCCTTTGAAGAGGAGATCTGGGAAAAGACTCACTCTTGCAGCGACCTGTCCAGGTCCTCGGCGGTGGCCGTCCCCAGGTCGGAGTCACAGGAGAGCGGCTCCTCGCTCCGCTCGGGACTGCGGGCGCAGTGAGGCGGGAGGACGCTGTCGGAGCCCAGGCTGGAGGAGAGCTGGGACGAGCTCGTGGTGTTAAGGCTCAACGAGGAGGAAGTGAGCTTGGTTTTGCTGCTGGCTTTGGCGATGGGTAGGACGGAGGGTTGAATCTCGATCTCATCCGACCCCGATGACTGGGAAATCGAACCCAGCGATGCTTTTCTGCAGGGTTCGGACGTTGAGGACGTGAGGGGCTCCAGCAGCTCCGAAACAGGACACAGACCGGACAGAGACAGAGGGGTGATGGTCCACTCATTCAAAACTGCTGATTTATAGGAGAGCTCGAAGGTTAAGGATGTTAAGCCCTGCAAGTAGCTAAGGAGAAACTCGCACTCTTCGGCGTCTAAGAGCAGAGCGGTCGCCTGGTAGTACTCGGGCAGCCGGGACCTCTCCCGCAGCAGCAGCTTCAAGTAACACTCCACGAGGCCATCGTTCAAAGCCAGCCTCAGCCAGGCTCGGCAGCGGCCGACATCCGTATTGATAAAAATGAGTTGTTCCAGCTCCGAGACGATATTTCTGGGGAAAGGGAGAGAAAGAACGGGAAAGGACGTGAGCGGCTCCGTTTTGGGTCCATCATGGGATGCAGGAGAGGCAGATCCTCCATCAGGAACTGCCCAACCTGCTCTGCTGTGGGGAGTTTAGGAGTTGGGTCAATAAAAGGCTGTGGAAGATCTCTTTCCTCCATGGAAAATGTGGTTTCTGATGGAGAAAAAAAAGGCTCCTGAATGCTCCAAAGACACATATATTGGCAACGACCCAGGTGTCCCTGAGGTGCCTCTGGGTGCTCCTCCTCTCTCTGGCTGGAGGCACCTCCCACGCATCGCTTGCTCTGAACCAAGGATGCAGAGGGGGAAATTCCCACTGTCCCTGCACGGTGGTGGGGCCGCGCTGGCTGAATACTCCTCGGTGACAACCGCACGTTTAAATCTCATCTTCAAATTTAAAATCGGCCAAAACCACAGTGGAAACTGCTGCGGCAGCCCAAAAAACCCCCCCAAAAACGGGTCAGGTTGAGCTCCTCACACATTCTCAGCCTCCTGACTTCAACTGTTCTCCCCTAAAATCCAACAGTGACACCACGCTCCCAAATCCTCCCTGGTCCCAGCTCACGTTGGAGCTGCAGACGCCACAAAAACCAGAGCAAAAGTTTAGTAAGGTTATTTTTTAAAGCTGTCTCTCAAGAAAGAAGGAAAAAACCCAAAACCTTCAAAGGGCACAAAAATATCCCCCCTAGCATGTGAAAGAGTTATTTTCATCTGCTCTTTCATAATTTAAGAGTCGGTGATGGAGTTGCATGATGTTTTCGAAACTATTTGTGTGGGGGCTGTTATTTAGTGTGGGAGAACTCTGCTTAAGGAGCGGTTCACAAAAACCCCGTGAAACAACGATAGTTACCCAGGCGAGACCTCCTCAGAGCTCACCCGTCAGGTCGGTGATGTTCATCCTGGCTGGGACATGGGGAAGTGGAAACCAACCACTCCCAGGGTCAGAAGAGAGACCAGACCCCCACGCCGCGCGGCGGGGCGGTCACCAGGGTCCCACTGGTGACACAGAGTCCCCGTACAGAATGTGGCACCCAAAAATAAATGAGAAAGGGGTGTGCCCATAGCTGGCAGCAGCGTTTCGTTCCTTAGTTGTCTGGGGACACGGGCTCACGCCTAAATGGCACTTTGCCCCTTGCACACGCTGCCAGCGGCCGTGCTGCCAGCACCGGGTGCCCAGCCTGGCATCGCACGGGCTTTGCTCTTCCACCTGCATCTCGCTGCAGCCTCACCCCCCCCGATACACCCTGCCAGAGCATCTCTCCCTCCAACTGAAGGGACTAAACACCGGGGACAGGGTGGAGATACACCCCTCCACCGAGCCATCCTCCTGTACGCCATTTCCTGAATTTTGCAGCTTTTCAACCAAACCCGAGCGTGCAAACACCTTCGGCACAGACGGGCACTCACCGATGGGTGATGCTCTTCAGCAGACCCCAGAAGACCGGCTGGGGAAGCGGTCCCCGACCCCCTCCTTTCTTCCCTTTCCCCCCACTCTCCGTCTTTATATGCTTCGCCTTCAGCCCGTGCACAAAGACGGCTTCCAGGGCGCTGCAGAGGGTGTTGGCGTTCCCATCGTCGCTGGTTACGACGGCATCCGAGGTCACGTACTGCTTCTGCAACGCCTTGATGGCGTTCACCAGCTGCTTCTTGATCAGCTGCAAGACAGGAGGTACACGCTTGTACGACTAAAAAATCAGTATTGGCAAAGATTTTGTATAAAAAGGCTAAAAAACTACAAGGCTTGTGCAGAGCGAAGCACCGCGCAACTCCTGCTGCGTCCACGTGCTTCCCGGCGCCTGTTCGGGAGCATTTCAGCTGAACTGGTCAAACTGGGGACTCGCGCTCTTGGCATCATGGTTCACGCGGGTTTTTTCTTTGAAACGAGTGATTTGTGCAATTTTAGGTGGCGTTTCGAGGCCGGCTGGATCGCTGGGGTTGCCTTTACAGCGTGCGGCGCTTCCTCCGCAGACGCCAAACTGCTTAAGAGGACGGGGATGAAAAGGAATCGGCTCTTCCCCGGCGCTCGCTGGGGGAAACGCGGGGATTAAACAAGCACGGGTGATAAGCGAGGAACCCGAGGGAGGTAACCCGCAGTAAGAGCTGCGACACCACTTCGCCTCGTGCAGCTCAGCCCGAGCAGCGCGTGACGCGCTAACGAGCCCTGCCGGCAGAAATCAAAGCCATCGATCCCGCCCTCAGCAGCTCGGCCGTGCCGATTAACCCACGGGCGCCGCTGGGGATGGGGCCACCCTCAAAAGATGCTTCTGGGAGGACGGCTGGGGTTTAGCTGCCGCCTCCGGAGAGACTCGGTGGGCTCTGAAGCAGGAACGCGGGAATTTTACCTTCCAGCAGCTCTGCTTCCCTTCCTCATACCCGTCGAAAAGAAGCAAGTTCAGTGACTTAAACAACTTTATGCAGGTGCAGAGGATGGTTTTTTTGAGCCCGGATGTCTCAATCAACCTGATTTAAAACGAAAGTTGCGCTTCCCAGCAGGCCTTTGGCAGAGACTGCAAATACAGCCGGGACCCCATCAAACAATTCACGTTTCGGCATCAAGCACGCGGCGTTCAAAGCGGCATCGGCTGCCGCCACTGGGGCAGGGCACATTTTGGCTCCAAAAACTCCTATTAAATTTCTAGCCTGGGATATTTTTTTTCAGCATTTAAATCAGATTTCCAGCAGCTGTAGTTCAAGGACAACAGCGCCTTCTCCCTGCCCGTATCAGGGGACGCCCCTTGCAGCAGGAGCTGCTTTCCAGCTGCCCTGTGGATCTGCTAGCACAAGCAACCTGCCTGCAAGCAGCAACCGTGAGCTAACAGGATTAAAGAGTGCAAACGATTTTATCTGTCATGCATGAATTAATTCTGCTGTGGGATGAATTAAACACCCGGTTTGAACCACTGGGTTTGAACTTTGCTCATTAAAACATGTTTAGACTGTCAAAACTAGCTAAAGAAACCCCAAATATACAGAGCAGCGATGCTCCTTCACCCAGGTATCAGGGTTGAGCAGCTTCTCCTGCCCCCCTCTGGGTGTTGCCACCTCCCCACCAGCAACTGGAGTTGCACTGGGGAGTAACTGGAGCTATGTGGGGAGCGTTGGGGTGTCTCGCTCACCTGTATGGCTTCCTTGGGGTCATCGGCGTGGCTCGAATGCATCTCAGCTGCTGGCGCTGCCTTCACATGTCACCTTTGGGACAAGGAGGAGGAGCACATCTGAGCACCCGTTCGGTTTGCATCGAACTCACCTGCCCCGTGCAGGGCACCCGGTGTCAGGCGGGAGGCGCGGATCGCGCACCCAGGCGTTTCGCAAGCGCTCACGGCCAGGCTGTCGCTGGATTCAAGCCGGGATGGCCCCACGACCTCATCGACAGACGCCACGCTTCCTTCCCAGGGAGTTTCAGGCAAAACAGAGCATGGCCAAGAGACCGAGAGGGGGTAATTAACCCTTGCGAGAGGGAGTAATTAACCCTTGTGAGTTACCCACAGGCAGCCCTAAACCTGGGTGAGACACCGGGCCGGTCAAGCCAGCAGCGAGGCACGCAGGGCCAGGGAGTGCTTCCCTCCTGTTTCGTCATCACCCGCAGCGCCCAGGCGCCAGCAAGGGCATCGAGCGAGTGAACGACGGCACCCAAAAACCCCGCAAATGGCGTTAAGGTGGCCCAGGCAGAGGGGTGTCACCCCCCAGCGGACCCTGGGCAGAGCTGACAGCAGCTCATCCCTCCAGTACTCGCTGGAGGAGCGATGCTGCTGCCGAACTGAGCCGGGACAGACCCCCTCGGAGGGTGCTCGGCCCGACGGCGCGGAGCTGTGGAAGCTGGGACGGAAGGATGCTGGTTCTCTATCAGGTTTACAGTCGCTCCGTTCAGAGGCAGATGCTGGATGGCTCAGGATCTCCCTGCTCCTGGGGGCTGCAGGCTCAGGATCTCCCTGCTCCTGGGGGCTGCAGGCTCAGGATCTCCCTGCTCCTGGGGGCTGCAGGCCCAGGATCTCCCTGCTCTGCTGCGGCCGGATTTGGTGGGAGACAGAGGGAAATCGGTGCCCTCCCGCTATGGGAAACCCTGGCAAAACCGGAGCCGAGGCGGCAGCGCTCGCTGGGGTCATCTGCAACTGCAGGGTGTTTGCAGACCACAAGGGATCTTTGACTTCAGATTTCTGGCCTCCTGCCCTGTTCTTGGGAGCAGTCTGCCGAAACCAAGCTGTGCCTGGAGGCTCTGTGAGCAAAAGCACGCGGCGGCACGGCTGCATCCCGGCTCAAACACAGTGTCCTGGTGCTGAAAAGGGTCTGAGAGCCACTCCACCTCCAGCTACCACCATAAAGCTTTCTAAGGATGTGAAAATTTGGGAGAGGAAATTTATTCCCTTGAGTCAGAAGCACTTGCCATCCAGGCGGAGGACAGAGTCAAACAGCAGGGCTTGGACACGTCCACGCCAGACAACGGCCTTGGTACGGCATCAACACTTCGGGTTTTATTTCCCAGCCAACACAAAAACCCCACAGCTTTCCCCTGAACAGCACTGACGGCCTCAACCTGCCCCTCTCCCTGCACCGTGAGCTGCCAGACCGGGGGAGAAACATGGTTTGCAGAGCAGCCCAAATCCAGAGCAGCCTAAACCTGGAGCAGCCCAACCCTGGAGCAGCCCGAGCACGCATCCCACCAGCCAGTCCTGCTCGGGGCAGCAGGTCGAGAGCTCTTTGGGGACAAATCCCAGCTCAATCCTCAGTGTTTCCAGAGTTCACAGCCAGTTTCACAGAAAAGGAAACTGTTTTCGCCGTGACTTGTCATAAGATTTCCTCTCTTTGGGTTGCAACACAGAAACGGGGGAGCGCAGTGATTACAGGAACGTTAACCCCTGGCTTAGAGGCGCTGCTTGGGGGCAGCAAGGGGACACCTAAGTGACAGCAGCAGTTGACAAGGATCACAGAGAGCTGTCCCCATCCGCGCCCTCTGCATGGGAGGTTCAGGCAGCATCAGGCTCCCTGAGGCCGGGCAGCTGCCGCCCCCTTCCCCCCCACCTCCTGCACACACCCTGCAAAGGAGCAACGCTTCCCACCCGAGACAAATTCGAGGTGTAAGAGCTGGGGGCAGAGACCCAGGGGTGGGAGAGGCAAGCTGTGGGCACGGGGTGGCATTTCTCACGGCCGCAGAGACAGCGTGGGTGTTTCAGCTCCAGGACTGCACCCGCTGTCCCTGTGCTGTGTCGGCCACCCCAGTGTCCCCAGCCAGTCACAGGGGGGGAGCGACTGGTGTTTTCGCAGACTTCATCCAGGTTTTACTAAGTCAGGGATATTCCCTCAAAACACAGGCTCCATCGCCAGCGCCACCTCTCCCAGCGTCTGCGGGAGGAGAGACGCCGAGGACACCCACCGCCTTCACCACGGGACTCTCCGCTCCCACCACGACCAGTCCAACCAGTTTGTTCCAGCACTGCAAATCCATACAGCACTGCTTCTGCTGGGACAGCATTTTCCTGAACAACAAGCCCAAGGAACCAGCTCGGAGGCGGATTTCACCGAACGCGAGTCTTTGGTGAAAGACAGGAAAATGGGGCCGGCAGCCCTGGCGCTGGGCTGGCCAGCTCTAGAAGGAACCGGCGCGCACCGAAGCACTTCCAGGCAGATCCTGGAAAGCCACCACTTGTTTCTTGTGATCTTGAAAGGCTAAGAGGTGGGACGGATGTGAAAACGCAGAGACAAGCAGGTCTACAGCAGAAAAAAAACCAACCTCACATCGTTTCCTAGCAGCGACCACTACGCAAGGCAGAGCACAACAGCTCAAGTGAAACAAAGAAAATAAAACAAGTGAGAAATAAAAACAGCCAGCGAGCTGTCGCGGTTAAACCTACCGAGGAAGCCGCCGGTGCGAGAACAGAGCTGTTTATTTACCCAAGTGCTGCAGAACAGCCAAATTCTTTGGGAACGGCTTGTTCAAACGAAGCCCTGTGCCAGGAGAAGCACAGACCCCATCCCAGAGCTCGGCTCTTCGGTCTCCCAACAAGCGACGCTCCCCGAGTTATAAATAAACAGCAGGTCACCGCTCGCGCCGCGCGAACGGAAAACAACAGCCCACAACGGCGCGGCCCGGTGACTCAAGGCCTGGACACGGTGCCAGTCATTTTCCGAGCACGAGCGCTGCATCTGTCACCCTCCACCTCGGGGGAATGAGGCCTGTGATGGGAGCGTGGGTCCGCGGGCCGGTGGGGGACAGCCCTCTCCTCCCACACAGCCAGGAAAGCTCCTGCCTTCCCCCCGAGAGCCCGCGCACACCCAGCCACGCTTAAAACACAAGCCAAGCCCAAGCGGAGGCAGCCCGGGAGCAGGAGAGCCGGCTGGCACGGCAACTGGATCGGCTTGTTGGGAGAGAAAACCCCTCGGAGATAATTTGGCAAGGGTTAGGGCAGGGTTAGAGCACAGCCCCCGGTTTGTGACGGTGGCCGGACCCTCGCGGTCCCACTTCAGCTCCGTCTCCGCGCCCAGCCCGGTGCGATTCAGCACCACCGCGATTCCCACTCCGGGAACAGCGGCGTTGTGTAAGGCACGGGGACCGGCACGCCACCCTCTTCCCGCGGAAACGTCCTCCTGGCAGCTGACAAACCTGACGGAGGACGGAGAAGAGTCACCGCTGATGAACCCCTCCGACTTCTGCCCCCGTGACACCGAGCGGGACACTCAGGAGCGGCCGGGGGAGGCAAAGCAGCCACTGAGCTCCCAGCGCTGGCCTTGATGGCAAGATTGTGTTTCTCAGATACTCAAAAACGAGAATTTCTTTTCGCCTCTTGTATTCTCCTGACGCAATGTGCCGGAGCCGCAGGTAAAGCCGGGGTCGCTTCTCCCCAGGGATGGAGCTGACAGAGGCACCGTGCAGGGGCCAAGCGGGCTGCGAACCCCCCGGCGCGGTGCGGCCAGGCGTTCCCGGGTTTATACTCCCGATTTTTGCGCCACTTCGGATTCCCAGCGCCGGAGTCGCCCAGTCGGTCCGGTGGCCATCTGACAGGGCGGGCAGCTCGCATCCCTTGGCGGGGGGACTTGGTGGGGGGGTTGCTGGAGGGGAGGCAACAAGAAACAGGCTCTGCAAAGGGCGCTCGGGGCCGGATACAAGAGCTCGCGTTCGCAACCGCTCGTTTTAAGTGAGAAAATGTCATTTATAGGGAACGCGGCGCACGGTAAGCCCGGGAAGATCCCGCACACCGGGTCTGCAGGGGGGAGCTGGGCCGAGGGGCTTGGGGTGTCAGTGGGGGGGCGGGCAGAGGGCCAGGAC
>VWZZ01003954.1:109473-124669 GCA_013399095.1 Psophia crepitans | reverse complement strand
CGCGTGCAAACGCGTGTGCACGCACGCGCGCGCACCCCAGCAGGCGTGCAAGCACAGGCGTGGCAGGCGCACGTGCAAGGACACACGCCCGAGCAGGCACGCGTGTGCGCGCGCGCACCGGGCGGCCGTGCCCCCGCAGGCGTGCACTCGTGTACTCACACGTGTGCACAAGCACGCACGCGCACATGGGTGCTGCCGGCGGGGCGGTGGGTGCAGGCAGGGCCCCGCAGCCGGCTGGGCTCTGCAGGGCTGGGTGCTCGCCCCTTCCCACGGCCCCCCGCTTGCCGCAGCACGCGTGTGTGCACACGTGTGTGGGCCCGGACACGCGTGTGCACCCTTCCATCCGCTCACGGGTCGCTCTGGGTGAAAAACCTGCAAGTTTTAATGACAATTTCGGCAGCGGCCGTCGAACAAACGCACCAACTTCGCACAAGTCGGGGGGCGCAGCGGCACCCCAGCGCCCTCGGCAGCCCCTCACCCCCTTCCTGCGGCGCAGAGCAGCCCCCGGCCCGCACGTTCCCCCCGTGGGGACGTCCCCTCCCGCAGGCAGCGTGTCCCACGTGCTGAGCGTGGCTGCACGGCTGTGGCTCCTGGCACCCGGTGCTGCGCCCGCTGCCGCCGGACCCCTACGAGGGCTCCCAGCCCCCCGCAGCCACCGTGTTCCCATCCCGCCGGGGTGACCTTTGGGGTGTCCCCAGCACGCGGCCGCCCGTTGCATCCTCCGTGGAGAGGGACCGTTGCTGCGGCTCCAGGGGTGCACCGGAGCTACGAGGCAGAGGTGTCGGGGCTCTGGGTAACGGCGTTTCCTCACCGCCGCCGCTTTTCGGGGGGGCTGTGGGCATCCAGCTGAAACAGCAGTGAGGAAATAAACAGCACCCAGGGAAACAGCACCCGGCGAAAGCCTCAGCGGCTCCTACATCATGCACCTGGGGGGCACCAAGCCCGGCATTGCCAGCCGGGCCAGGGACGGGATGGTCCCACTCTGCCCTGCGCTGGGGCGGCCTCACCTCCAGTGCTGGGGGCAGGTTTGGGCGCCACAGCACAAAAAGGGCATAAAACTGTTGGGGAGTGTCCAGAGGAGGGAACAAAGGTGGGGAAGGGTCTGGAGGGGCAGGCGTGTGAGGAGAGGCTGAAGGCCCTGGGCTGGTTCAGCCTGGAGAAGAGGAGGCTGAGGGCAGAGCTCATGGGGCCTCCAGCTTCCTCCCAAGGGGGAGCCAAGGGGCAGGCGCTGATCTCCTCCCTCTGGGGCCCAGTGACAGAACCCCAGGGAACGGCCTGGAGCTGCCCCAGGGGAGGGTTAGGGTGGGGATCAGGAGAAGGTTCTTCCCCCAGAGGGTGGTGGGGCCCTGGCACAGGCTCCCCAGGGCAGTGGTCACCGCCCCGAGCTGGGCTGAGTTCAAGCAGCGTCTGGCCAACGCTCTCAGTCATCTGCTGTGATGGGGCTGGTCCTGTGTGGGGCCAGGGGTTGGGCTGGTGGGCCTGGGGGGGCCCTGCCAGCTCGGGAGATTCTGTGGTTCTATGATTCTACATTAGAACAAGAGCTGAAAGATAAGCGCGGGCATCGTGGCTGTCCCACTTACTCTAGCTCAGACTCGTTGAAAATCTCCTCCTCAGCCGAGGCCTCATCATCATAGAGCTCAGCGATGGATTTTTTCTGCCAGGAATGGAGGGGTGGGCACAGGTCCCTGAGCCACTGCGGTTTGGGTTGGCTCAGCTCCGGCACGTGCGAGCCCTGGAAAGGGAAGGGGATGTTTCGGAGAGGGTGAGAAGCAGCCAGCGGTGCCGGTAGCGGGCAGAGGGGAAGCTGGCAGCTGCTCCCTGCCCTTACCTGTGCTCTGATGCCATTCTTGTTCTTGCTCCATCCCCGTGGCAGGAGTTTTTGAAAGAACCTGGGGGAAAAAAAAAGGATGGGAAGGGTAAGAGGGAGGCAGCTGGTGATGGCAGTTACAGGCAGGAAGGCTGCCCGCACCCTGCCCTGCCAGGGAAGCAGCTGCTGGGGGATTCAGGCAAGTGGCACTTAGAGCGAGGCAAAACATCTGGATTTAGCAGGTTACAGGGGCAGAAAAAAGGGTTTGGTGCATCATCTCCCCAGAATTCACCGTTCCTGGTCCGGCAGCAGGGAGGCTTGGCCGGGGAGGGCTGCAGCGGGTGCCAGCACCCTGCCAGGGCAGAGGCCTCCACCCGCTCGGGGTGATGTTTCAGCTGACCCTAAGGGAGATGAGGAGCCCCAGAAGGAAGGGACGGTGCTGGCCGAGGTGACTGGGAATGGAGGGTCCCTTTTCTGCGTCCCTTCAAAAAAGCCACGTGTTTTAAACACAGACCGGGGAGTCTTTGGCGGCCGGCGCCTGCGTGGTTGGGGGACTCAGGGATCAGGTGCTGTTCGTGTTGTCTGAAGTGTGAAAGAAGGGGCCAGCATTTCAACGGTGTATTCGGAGATCTGCATTCGTTACTGTTTTTTGCTTGAGAACAAAGTAACTGAGGATTTGAGAAGATGAGGGCCATCCTTGGAACTGTCAAAAAGATTAAATAAGGGGCTTAAGAGAGAGGACATCCTGGAAAATATGTAAACTTGTATGTATTTAATTAGAATGAGGTCTGCCGAGGTAAGACGGAGCAAAGGAGCCCTGAACAGAGGAACACTTGTTGAAGACAAGGAGATACACATCCTTGAGAGCCAACAGTCCGCACAAGTCCTCTAACTGGTGTCCCTAGAGTGAACTGTCTCATTATAATATGAAAACCACACCTCCAGTGCCGGATACACCCCCTCCCAGATAAAGACCCCTACTCACTGAGCGTGCATTGTGAATTTAGAAGGTAACTGTGTCTTCAAATGGAAGCGAGCAAAGAGTTCCCCAATTGGAGTTTAGAAGGTGTGAATAGCTGGCAGGACTGACACCCCGGAGTGTATAAATACACAGCGGAACCGTAACCCGTGTGCTGGCTTTGTGGGAAACTACCTCGCACCCGTCTCTGTGCAAATACGGGATAGACAGTATCTCACCTCTGTGCGTGAGACGGGCTCGCTGCACACTGGGCTGAGGAACCCCACTTCGAGGGCCAACATTCGGGGTGAAAACTGTTTGTGGCAAAGCAGCGGCGTGGCGCAGGGAGTAGTTACCGTCTTGGGCATGATTTGCTCGTGCTTTGGGGTTGGGAAGCGGCTGCAGGATTTTGGGAGCAAACCTGGTGAAGGAGAGAAAGAGACTGGTAACATGAGGATTTTCCGCTCGTACTCTGCAAAACAAGGGAGGCCAAAAGGTTTTTCCTCCAACCGAGCCCGTTACGTACACGTGCAAGCCTGTGCCAGCAGCCACGTTTTTAGAAAGAGCCCATCCTCCCTTCCGAGCTTCCCGCTTTTCCCTGCCTCCGGCATGACCTGAGCTCCCAGAGCTCTCCTAATCTCAGCAGTGTTTATGTCTGCCTTCCTTATCTGCGCAGCGCTTTGCAGGGTACTCCCCTCCTGTTTAACTCCGGTCTGGAACATGTAGGTTGGCTTCTAAAGAATGAAAAGCTTTTATTTCCCAAAGAGAAGGGCCCCAAAGGGAGGCTGACGCTCGGTGGGCGCGCTGGGTCCTCACCCTGCCCGTCTCTGGCACTGCCCTGATCCACGCGGAGCCGTCGCACCCTGCGGAAGGACTTGAATTTGGCAAGAGGGACGGTAGCGGGGGAATTGCTGCCTGGCTGAAAAATTGGGTGCGGGCAGGAGAGCAGAACAGGGTGAGGAGAAGAGCCTGGGAGGTGACTCTACAGGGCCAGGGACTGCGGGATAAAACTCGGGGATGGGCTGATGGGGGAGGCTGTGTTGGGAGGGAGCCACAGCCCCACTCAGGGAAGCTGCTGGGGAAGCTGCCGACAGGTTGTGACAGATGCCAGGACAATCCCCCCCCCAGGCAGGCCTGAACCTGTGTGGAGCTGCACGGATGCCACGACAGGCTCCAGGGCTGAAAAAATATCTGCTGTGCTACCTACAGGCACCTGTGGAGCTCATAACCTGTGCGGGGAGCCACCACCCTGCCCTGTGCACTCCAGCTACAAGGTTTGACTGACAGCCATCTGTCAAATCGACTTACCTCGACGAGACAGATCACAGTGAGATTAATCATGACGATGACAGACACCGATATCGCTAACAGCAGCCTGTCGCTGGAGGTGTCCTCTGGTTTCTACTGGGAGAAAAGGAGAGAAAAATCAGGAGGGGGGAGAGGGTGGCTCCCTCCGTTCCCTGTTGCGCAGAAGGAGCATCAGCGATGCCCAGCATCTCTCCTACCTTCCCTGCAGGTTTCCTGCCCGCTGCCCTGGCTGAGGCCTTGCCATCGGAAACATTCCCTTCCAGGAGACACCAGCCTACGAGAGCAGAGGCTCCCTGCTCATCTTGCCTCTCACTGAGCAGCTTTATGAGCAGCCCCGTCTTCGAGACCATCTTTGCACAGGCCACCCGGAGCTCGGGCAGGCTGCAGTCCCTCCGCAGGGCTTGCGCCACGCGGGCGACGAACGTCCGCAGGGCTTCATCTGGGACCAGCAAGCACAGGTGACGGTGGAGCTTGGTTTCAAAGAGGTCTCCTTGAACCGACATGCCGTCTGGGCTGTCAGGGTTACTTGGTTTATTGAGGAAACTGGATCCTTCCTTTTGTTCCTTCCAGAGCGTTTCTGCAGTTCATGGGCCGGGCGGTAAATGCTCACCTAGAGACAAACCCTCTTCTTCAGCCATGTCCTCTAGCACGCTGCTCGCAGCGGGGGGGCTGCTGTTAACCAACAGGTGATAGAAAAAACGCCGTTTTGTGTTTAGTCTCTGCTCTGCTTTACTTTCTGTTGGTGTGGGCTCTTCCTCTGGATTCACACTGCCAAACATCTTGTAGAAAAGCTGATTACTTTTACTCAGATTTGGGCTATGCCCCTGCTCACGCTTTCTGTAAGTCGAAACGCAGGCCTGCCTCGGAGATGGTGCCCCCGCTACATCTTCCACATCCTCCACATCCTCCATCCCATGACTTTTCTTGGTCTGTTCCAGAGCACTGGAATAATTTTGAATCTTAAAAGACCCAGACAAATTAGGGGCCTCTGCTGGGGAGCGTGAAAGGGAATGCTTCGAAGGGGGTGTGGGTACTTTGCGATGTCTGAAGTCGGGGACGGTGGTGTCGGTGGCCTTTAACCTGCCAGCTGCTTCCCAGCTCAAACCTAACTCGGGCTGCTTCTGCACCCAGCGCATGGCTGTCTCTCCCTCCACTGCTGGGACGTGCACCTCATGCTGCTGCGTGGCAGGTGCTGGCAGGGGTGAGCCGGTGTTTTTCACCGTCACGACACTTTTAGACTTGTGCAGCTTCTTCTTGAGTTCAGCCACGAGCGCCTTTGCCAGAAAATAAGAGTTTCCTTCTATCACTTTCGCTGGTCCAGCCCACACGCTGAATGCTGTGCAGCATCAGCATCAGCTCCTTACTGATTTTGCTTTCCTGCCTGGATAGGTGCTGAGGGGATTATGAATTTGTTCTGGAAATGCGATCGTTCGGGTTACCAAGATCAGCGTCAGTGCCGGTCAGGCTCAGGAGAACCACAAGTGTTACGGCTTCACGGTCTCCGCGTGAAGGCTCCTTGGGCTCGAGGTTTAACACCGTGCTGGTGTTGAGTTTTCTGGATTGTCCCGCTTCCGTTCTTTCTCCTTGTGTCTCTGCCAGAGGATCTGTGCGAGCTGTAAAACACCAAGAGAGCAGATCAGTAACTCGGTGTCACGAGACGCTTTCTGCCAGGATGCAGGGTCAAAGGTTTACCCTGAGCAGCAGGAGCTCGTCTTTAAGACAAGGGAGTGTGTGAACTGGATGGTGGATGTGTTACAGACGGGAAAAGCCTTAAATCAGTCAGATTATCTCATCGGGGCAGATTTTTTGTGTGTGTGTGTGTCTCCCAGGGCTCTGTTTGGATTGAAGTGAAACATCCTGGGGGAACGGGTTTGCTGTCGGAGAGTTTCCCGCAGCTTGATACGAGCCAGTGCCGAGTTGCTAAAATCACCGTAAAGCTTTTAAACGTGCAGTTTTGCAGCCTGGAAAGCAGAATACCCAAAGACACGGCGTTTGTCCCTTATCCCAAACACCCTCTTCCTACAGTCAGGAAAACCTGGGATATTTCACACTAAAATGCCTCTGCGTTGTTGTCTGCAACAATCCACAGCCAGAGCGAGCCCCCCCATAATGGAGAGCTGTTTCTCTGATGATGGATGCAGATCCCATCACCCAGGCTTAGAAAAAGTGGAAGACGGGGGCATTTGGCCCTGAGCGATGCAAACGCCCCGGGAGAGCTCCTGCCCTGGCGCGCGAAGGGCACGCGCTGCGTCTGCAGAGCTAGGATACGTCTCCAAGAGTCCTACTCCAAGGCTGCAAACACACCCTTATCTCTAATCCTGCTTCGCAGATAGCGTCATGCCAGAGGCAGGGCGACACGGTCAAGCATAGTTACAGATTACAAAGGTATTTAGGCTCTTTTCCTTGTTAAAATGATAGGAAATTGGACACAACCTTTGAGGTATCTAGCCCTAAATGGCTTAGCAGCCTGTTTTCCCTAGACGTGTGACGAGGTTGGGCTCGCTTGTCCACGTCCAGTTTGAAAATGAGTTACGTGGGGACCTGGGAACCTCACTGTATCTCTTTGCAGAAGTCCAGCTTGTCTCGGCTCGGACTAGGATGATAAGTTACCCCGCGCAAAGATTAAGCAGGACAGTGCACTGTTCGTGCTGCGCAGGCTAACGAGAGCGTAACGATGCTCAGTGCTCACCCAACGCCCTGCAAAGGAGATGGGGGTTGCTGTCCTCTCCTACACAAGCAGAGCAGGGTGGCAGAGAGACCAGGCAATTATCCAAGGTCACCCAGGCTGATTTTGGGGCTTGTATATCCCAGACCCCCTCTACCACACTATGCATTACGGGAGGTTTCTGCAAAGCCTGTCTCGGGCCATCCACGCTCGGTTATGAGTCTTGAGGTGCCCAGCGTGGGGGGGAGGTTTGAGGTGCCGCAATGCAAACATTGCCGGACACTTTGTCTGTGACCCTTCTCGCCGCTGAGCTGTGACTAGCCAAGGGATGGTGGCACTGGAAAGGCTCAGGAGGTTGTCAGGGGAAATTTTGGGGGGCTTATGAGCAGATGGTGCCTTCCAGCGCTTGGGAAGGGCACTGGGTACGCACGATTTCCTTGGCTAGATGCGCTGTGTGGGTTGGAAGCTCGTGTGTTTGTTTAGCCCAGTAAGCTATTTCTTCTCAAGATAGCACTTGACACAGAAGATACGTGCAATCACTAGTGACTTTTCAACCCTTGTTTTTTCCAAGTCATGTGCTCAAAGGGGAACTGTCTGCGCCTGTGGCTCAGGGAGCACAGTCAGAGGCTCCCAGGTCTCACCTGACCTGCCTGCACTGGCCTCTGGACTGATTTAAAGGCTTCGCATGGATGAAGCTCCTCTAGTAGAGAGTCTGTCCAAACTCAGTGTCCCCAGGACCAGCCAGGAGCCACCAGGCTGGACCGATGCCATCGAAGTGGCCAACACTACCTGGGAACCCACACAAAGTGGGCCGTGCTACAGCATCTCCTAAAGCTAGAGGAAACCAGGCAGATTTGATGTCTACAGTGACATCATTGGGAAGCCTACCGCACTGGGGAGCACTGGCGGTGCATAGGTTCTCACAGTGGAACTCGATGGTCCTGCACAGGGTTTCGGTGGTGTGTTTCTCCTGGCAGAGGCAGCAGGCCACATCACTGGGCAGCGTGCTAAAGAGAAGAGGTTACTGGAGAAAAAGCCAGCGTCTCAATCCATGCCTCCGACTCCAGCTCAGGTAACGTACAGATAACGCACCCTGGGTTTGCTTCAGTTTCTTCTACAGCTCTGGAAAACTTCCCAGCCCCCCCCAATTCCCACTGCCAAAAACATTCCCCAAATTTCCGAGAGAGGTTTCAAATGGAAGATCGGCTTCTCCGGTGGCATCATGCTGTTGATTTTACCTTTGAAAACGGAACCAATCCCAAAATATGGTTTGAAACAGAAATGCACCCCACCTTGACTTAAAACTTCCCTTTGAAAAACCTGGAAAATGGGATCTAAAGGGTGAAACTCTGTTTCTCAGCAGGTGACTTTGGGGCGCTCAAAAGTAAATAGCAAACCTTGGCCTTACTGGGGTTATTCTGATTTTGTGGTGAGCTGGTTTGTTTCCCAAGACCCCTTGTTTCAGTAATTGTGATCTGCTGGTGGCTGGGACCGAGTCCTTGCATACTCACAGCGTTTCCAAGCGGACTGTTGTCACGAGGAGGGTGAGCAACGTCTGCTGAGTCACCTGTGTTGCACCCAGGTCCCTGAATGGATTTGAAAAACCACATGAAATTTTCAAGTGGCATTACCAGAACTCTGCTCTGAGGACAAGCCCAGGTCCCTGACGATTGTGGTGGTGTTTCCAGAGGGATCCCCTTCTGCCTAATCAAACAAAAACGATTCAAAACCCTATCGTCTTTCTGCTTTGACCCATTCCTAACCATGGGGTCTGGATCAGGAGGGGATCCTGCAGATCCCGTGGGGGGCAGATGCAAGCAGAAGGGATTCCGTGGGGCAGAGCCCTCCTCTTGCTCTCCCATGAGAGCAGCTCCAGCCCTTGAAGGGAGACGCTCCTTGCCCAAGGGAAGGAATCCACAGTGACCTTGGTAGGGGACATTATACAGAGAAAACTGTGCTAACCACAGAGTGTCACTGGCCCCGAGCAGTGCCAAGGCAGCGGTGGGGGCAGGCGGTCTTTCTCACTGCAAGCAAGACATCGAGGCCCTGGAGTGTGTCCAGAGAAGGGCAACGAAGCTGGTGAAGGGGCTGGAGCACAGGTCTGATGAGGAGCGGCTGAGAGCTGAGGGGGTTCAGTCTGGAGGAGGCTCAGGGGAGACTTATTGCCCTCTACAACTACCTGAAAGGGGGTTGTGGTGAGCTGGGGGTCGGCCTCTTCTCACAGATAACCAGTGACAGGACAAGGGGGAACGGCTGCAAGTTGGGCCAGGGGAGGTTCAGGTTGGAGATGAGGAGAAATTTCTTCTGGGAAAGGGTGGTCGGACATTGGAACGGGTTGCCCAGGGAGGTGGGGGAGTCCCCGTCCCTGGGGGTGTTTAAGGACAGGTTGGATGTGGTACTGAGGGACGTGGGTTAGTGGGGAATAGGTGGTGGGGGGACGGTTGGACTGGATGATCCTTGAGGTCTCTTCCAACCTTGATGATTCTGTGATTCTATGTGGGGTGGGCATGAGCCCCACGACTGCTGACACGAGTGCCCCAGTGACTGGGAACTGCTGATCCCACCTTCTCAGTGCTCAAGCAGGAGCTGGGGCGTTCCCACACCCTTCAGGCCACTCCACAGCCTCAAACAGCCTCTAGTTTTTTAAAGTCTGTGTCCCAGCTCCTGGGTTGCTTTACAGGTGAGGACACACCAGAACTGCCTGGTCTTTGCCTTGCACTGCCAGTGCCGGGGTTATTTGTGCCTCCAGCAGAATAAGGCTGGGAGAATGAGATTTTCTACTGGGTCTTTGCTTTCCTGACAACAGGGCACTCGAGAGAGACAAAGATCTAGATTAATCTACTAAAAATGAGTCAATACTTACAGATATTTGACGGAAGGCAGCTCGAAGAACGATGTGTCAGCAATAACGGACAGAGGGTTATGGCTTAGGATCCTGAAAAAACAACCCAGCACACCGCTGTGAGTGGGTGATGGGAAGGACATGAGCTGTGTGGGTAGGGACATGTGGGGATGGCCTGTCCACGTGTCCTCTTACGGACACAGACCCACGAGTCTGGAAGGGCAAGATCAACTGGCCCTATGCACCAGGCACTGGAGAAATCGGAGACGGTTAAAACACTTACTGCAGAGTCAAAAAAACCCACAAAACAACCCCAGTGGTTCCTGAACTGGATAAACACAGCTCAATCAAAGTGAATTTCTACTAGATCACTGCAAAGTATTTCTGTGATCAAGGAGTTTTTCCCTCTTTGCCAGGCTTCACATTTCTACCCTTCAAATATCAGAGAGGCCCAAAGAGAGAGTTGTGCCGGTTGGATCTGATGCGGAATTACACCGAAATCCCCTTTTCCAGGCTCCTCTCTACTGCGTGAGTGGGGTAAAGAGGTTTATGGTTGGTAAGGATCCAGCCCACTTTTTTATGGATGGCAGATGTGGATTTGGCTGAGCAATTTTTCCTCAAACCTCCCCAAAGAATTTCCTTTCAAGTGGAGAACAAACGTAGGAAATTTCATCCTGAAGATAAAAAGTTGGCTCAGTGCTACGCGTGCGAGGAAGGGCCTGGGATGAAGGCTAGAGGCAGGAACAGATGCGGATGGGCTGATTCACAAAATACATCAGGTCCTGATTATCTCCAGCTCAAAGAGGGAAAGCCCAGAAGTGCTTCTTCTGGAAAACACAACATCTCTCTCTTTCCTCCTCAGCTCACACCTTCTCTTTGCTTCCCTTGACCAGGACTTTGATGTTATTTTGGAGTCTAACTTTCCGTATTTTCTTACATTTCCACTGTCCATAAACTTTTACTCTATTACTGCACCCAGTCAGGCAAAGCAGTGGCCTAGTCCAACGGGAATTGTTGTTCATAATTGATTCTCCCACTCTATTTGGTGTATCACATGAGGAGCATTGCACTTTTCAGAAGAGCAGGGAGACGGTGCCCTTTTCCGTGTGTTTCTGAACCCTTGGTGGGAAAAACGCCCTGGCTTCCCACTTACTTCAGGACCAGATGGAAACGTGACTATGGATTAAGTGAAACTTTCTCCAGACACCAAAAGAACAAAATTTCCTTTTGGTGGATGTTTTTTCAGACCCTTTGCTTTTAAATGCAAATAGGCAAAGTGAAATTTTGGGCTAGAAATCTGGGTCACATCCCATACCCCTCATCCCCCTGCCTCTTCTCCCTTCCCACCAGCATTTCTTTCTTATCCATCCCCATGGCCTCCCTCCACTGCTGCTGGTTCGAGGAAGCCACGAACTGTCCTGCAGGCCAGGAGCAGGTGGCTTTCAGGCTGCAGACTCTTGCTGGACCCTGGATGACATCTATAGTAGGATTCAGTTCTTTACAGAGAGCAGATCTGCTCTTCCCCGCTGTCCCTGCGGAGTCCCGCTCTGATCTACCTTTAGACCTTGTTACACTTACAGCTTCTGCAAAAACTGCATCCCGTGCCATGCCTGGAAAGTGCTATTCTGGATCTGCATGATGAGATTTCCATGGAGGTTTCTGGGGAAAAAGAAGATCACAGAAATGGATCGAGCCTGTCCTACAGGAAGCTGGAGTGCAGCGGTATTGATTTGTAGAAAATATGCAAATCTAAGGTAGATTAGGGAGGAAACTGTGGTTTTCTCTCTTTTTTTTTTAACCTGTCAAGGAGAGGAAATGAAGTGCACATGTGCTTAATCTGTTTCTGTTCCAGGATACAGCAAGCCTTAAGAAATGGCTTCTATTATGGCTGCGTTTGGACAACCACGCTGTGATCTTTCATCCTGTTGTGGGTCATCCAGCCGTCTGCATTGATCTCTCTAGCTCAGTTAGTCTTTGAGCAGGAGGAATTTAGTCATTGTTCTAAAAATAGCAGGAACATTTCTAGCAGAAAAGGGTTATAAATGCAAACAGACTTCACTAAATATACAAGAAAAGCTTTTATAACTCACATAAGCTGCAGAAAAGGAAGTGGCTCGAAAGCATGTTCCTCAATCGACAGGATTTTATTGCAAGATAAATCCCTGTTAAAATTAGAAAACGAAATGTTAACCACGTTTGCGCTGTCGTGTTTACTTTCATTTGCTTCGACACTGGCAGCGTATATGTTACACGGCTCTGATTTCATGTGATGTTTATATCTGGTATTAGCTCACAGCGGTGTGTAACCTGTGATAACCCTCCTGCCCGGAGGTGCCTTTCGTCTCTGTGATTTTTTTTTCCTAGCTCTGATCCCACGAGAATTATTTTAGGGCTTGATTTTCTTCTCCGGTAACAGAAAAGATTCTTTACGCAGGCACAGTTTAGCAGCTGAGGATGCGTTTGCACAGACCACGGCGATACGAGACCCTCTGGATGTGCCACAGAGATGCAGCCTGCCTTCCCCCGGTGCCACCGGTGCTTCGCGTGCTGAAGGCAGCCAGAAAAGCCTGATGGGCACCTCTTGTTCGAGGGCTCACGGACAGGTTGGTAACCACAAGTGTGATGAAAATGGTTATTTTTCTTTTAATCTCTCCCTCCTCCACCACATTTCACAAAAAATTTGCGTTAAAGGGATCCTATTAAAGATGCGAAATCAAGACCGTGGAAGTTTGGAAAGGGCACAATGAAAGGGAAACCCAAACTCCCCTTTTTTTGCACAGCTCTGCTGTGACCTGCGTGTAGACACTCAGCTGCTGCCAGATTCACCTGGCCTGGCTTTAGAAATCAAAAGGTTCCTTGTCTCAGCCTGAATTAGTTGCCCGGGCTTGTTCTGCAGCAAACAGCGAGATCAATATTTTTGGGGAGTGATTCATCCCCTCCTCTGACAGGTTCCCAAGATCGTTTGGGTGAATGGGAAGTGCCTGTTCCTCTCCATGGAAAACAGAGCCTGAACAATTAGCTTAATCCCAGGCAATTATTAGGGCATCTAAATTTAGAGGAGATGAATGCACAAGGTTTCTTTAGGAGATGGCCTCGCTGCTGGAGAGGGTGTTCAGGGAGAGCGTCGGGGAGCGACTGCAGCTCTCGCTTGCGGGGTCTGGACCTCCCAGGGAGGCAGCCGGGCGGTGGGAGGAAGGTCTTTGCACGTGTGATTGCAGAAGTGCTTTGGACAGTTCAGTTTGCAGCCTCGCGGACGGCAAGCGTGGCTGAAAGCCTGTTTCTTCCCAACCTGACTTATTTAGCCTGCAACCCACATCCTGCAGAACACACGTTCTGCTTTTAAGTCCTTGGATCCTTCTTTTCGATGATGTAGGGCACACGTACCTGCTAAAAAAGACACGGGGAGGGGGAAGCTAGTGTTGGCAGTGGGTCCCGGCGCTGGCACTACCTTATTTTCCACCATTCCCCGGCACTGAGACAAGGCTTAGATGCAGCTGTAGGGCTGGCTCACCGCAGGAGCAGCTCCAGAAAGGCCAAGACCACCCCGGACTCGGCTCCTTCCAAGCCAACGCGCACCGTAGAAAATACAAAACCTCCCTTTTTGTGGGAAAAATGCAGGCGTGTAAGGACCACATTCAATAAATGACACTGCAAATGGCAACGGAGCCGAGACATAAAATGATCTACAAATGTGAGCAACAGAGGGGATTTTGGGACACCTCTGCGTGTCCTCATTTCAGCCACTCTAATCACAGAGGAGCAGGACCCAAAACAGGATCGTTACGAGCCAACTCCAAGCCAGGGCTTCCCTTGCTGTCAGCTTTTTCACACGAGTAGTATTTTTGTCTTTGACACGAAGTTTGTGTTGAGAAATGCCTGTACCTGTGTCTCCTCTGAGGCTCAGGTAGCTTGGGCTCTGGGAACTAAAGCTTTGAGCCTCCACAGCAGATTTATTTCTGCCCCTTAGCCTCTAAGATAAGAAAAAAGAGCGTGACAGCGGCCAAGTAGAGGACGAAGAACAGGGCAAGAGTTTGCCATTCTTGTTTCACACTTCCTTTGCCTGCACTGCACAGGAAACCCCAAAATATGTAAAAAACTAAACTTCCAGGAGAAAAACCCCTCATGCTCCTCTGCTCCCTCCCAGACAGCGTTAGAGGCAGAGCGCTTGTTGCAATTTCATGTGACATTGTGCGGACATAGGCGCCCATTTGTTTCTCCTCCAAGAAGAAGGAGGACTGAGCTGGATACGGCCCTGAGCAACTTCTGTGATTTGGTTTTTTACAGAAAAAAACCCGGTGCTAGCTTAGCTTAAGTTAGCCCTGCTCAGAGCTGGAGGTTGAAGCAGAGAATTCCCAAGCCCAGTCTGCCTGGGATTTCAGCAGAGGAAGCTGAATCCTGCACTTGCAGGCTTCTCATCATAGAGCCTATCCCAACAGTGATCAGCAATATTGGGCTCCATCTTCAACCCAACATAGGTTTTTCCACCCAAACCCTAGCAGAAGCAAGGCACGCATGGGTTTTGCCTTGCTCCAGGTGGTTCCAACCCCCAAAAACATTGGTCCTCAGATAAACAGAGCCAGAGGCAATCTCCCAGGGCATGGGAGGTCCCTGTTAGCTTGGCGTTGAGTACAAGTCATCCAGTGTCTGTGAGAAAGGGGAGCAGCCTCCTTCTTTCGGTTGGATTTGGGGAAATGAAAGCTGCACCATGCCCCCACCAGGCACTATTGCAGCACCGAGACACCCTGCTCTGCTCTGGCTGTAGCCTGAGAGCGAGGAGGAATAAAGCACACGTGCGTGGGCGAGGGTGGAGGAGCAGGGTCCAAGGAGGGCGAGGCAGTAGCCCCCATGCTGGGCAGGGGACAGTACCTACAGGTGCTTCAGCAGGAGCAGTCCCTCCAGCGAACTCCTCTTCACCGCTCGCAGATCGTTGTCCTGGAGGAGTCTGGAATGAGACACACAGACATTTACTGTTACACCAGCTGCTCTCCAGGAGGAAATGAGATTTTCAGGGAAAACCACCCTGCAGTAGCTTTACTAAAACATCTCTTCAAGTCACTACAGGGCTCATCACCGCTCATCACAGGAGCAGGCATTTGCTTCAGGCTGCTGAAGCTAACTGTAGCCTGATCACTGATTAAATAGGCACGGGGGGATCCTGTGGGATGGAAGGGACGCAGCTCATGGTGTTTCTTGACATCCCGGGAAGCCCTGGGGACTCGCGTCCCTCCCTGCTGAGCAGCTCAGCTTTGAATTCAGATGGAAATGTTTTGTGTGGGTGCTTCATACCCTTGGCTCAAAAACCAGACCAAAAGGGTTGAAAATACCTGAACTCCTGGTATTTTAGATGCTCGGTGATACTCACAAGTACTCAGCCCATGGGTATTCCCTCCACGCTTGTTTTTTGACGGAAGAAATCGAGTTGCCGGTGAAATCTCTGCAAAGAAATGATTGACACTGTCACCCTTTGGGAAAACCCCATCCCCTGCAACTTCGGCTGCTGAGGTGGAAGCGGGGTTTGCCTGGAGATGCGATGGCATGGCCAGCCCGGCTTCACCCCTCAGCGCTGCAGCACGAGCCCCCCAAAACCTGCCAGTCTCCTGCCAGTGACTCTCTCCC
>VWZZ01003954.1:53219-101341 GCA_013399095.1 Psophia crepitans | reverse complement strand
TCCCTCCCGGATCCCCCATGGCCGCCTGTCCCCTCAGCCCCCAAAAGCCAGAGACAGGTCGGCAGGTAGCAGGTTTATTCTCCAATTTTCTTTACAGTGAGCGAGCAGCCGTGGCCAGCGAGGGGCCGGAGCATTTGGGGAACCATCCCCTTCATCAAACCGTGCAGTTTCCCTCCCCGTAGCGCCGGCACTTCATCACCTTCAGGTAGGTCTCCACCTTGTGCAGGTCCTTCTTGAAGCAGGAGAGCAAGCTGTAGTTCTTCAGCAGGGCGTCCTCGTTGCGCAGGTGGATGTCGAATTTATCGTAGGTGGGTTTGAGGATCTGGGGACCCCGCGGGCTCCGGTCCTCCAGCTCCTGCAAGAGGACAGAGCGATGCTGGTGGAGGCAGCAGGGCCTGGGGATGAGCATCCTCCAAGAGGCACATTGCTGGGGCTCCCGTCTAGAGCTTTAGAGGAGGTTGGGAGTTCTTTAACCCACCTTAATCATATTTCAGATGTACTTTTGAGTTTATGGGCTTACAGGAAGGGTAATTATCCAGGGGTGATACCACACACATTGCTGCCAGCAGGAGGGGAGCTGGGCAAAAGGCTGAAGGGAAGGAGAAGTGTGTCTTTTGGGGTCTTAAAATAGGGAGAAAAGCTGCAAGGTGTCTCCATAGGTACTCTACCCAAAGAGAGGGGGAACCAGGCAATTAATTCTCTCTCTTCTCCCACTTTCCCAGTGAGCAAAGCTCTAACCCAGGCCCAAGCCGCATGCATCTGGAGTGGAGATATTTGCTGTCTGCCACTCCGCCTGCCCTGCGTCGCTCACCAGCCTGCACAGCGAACAGGATAGTTTTGATTAAGTAAACACTATCATAAATGGGTGGAATGTGATTATTTGTCTGGTTTCTGTGGACCGCTTCCCAGTGTCCAAGCGGAGATCAAATGGAGAACAAAACCTGGAAATGGTACTGATACTTATACCTACTTACTCCAGCTGAAGTGCCAGCACAGAAGATCTCTGCACCTAGCTTTGAGAGCTATTTAGATGCTAGAAGATGTAAATAATTGTCCAGACACATTTCTCACAGATACAGGTCTCAGACCTCTAGCTACACAATGATGCTGAGATAATGCAATGCTATTAACACTTGTTATGTATTTTCTTATACTCCCTGGTGATGAAATGTGCGCAATGGGGTGTTATGATCTCATTATTGTAAGGTAAGCAAAGTCCAAAGGATGCTACTGGTCCTCAGCATAAAAGATGGGAAGATTTCTCACGATCTTTGGATCCCGTGGAAGACCCTGAGAGCTCAGTGCCCTGTTATTCTGTAATCACACTGCATGCTGCGACTTACCCTCATCAGAGCTTGGATCCCCTCTTCCAGGTCCTTTAGTTTTTCATACACTCTGTCTGAGGTGCCAAAAACCAGATTGTTTGTGAACACCTTGCTTAGGTATTGCACTGGGTTCAACCAGGACTGGATGAGAACCAGGGAAAACCGAAGCAGCTCCATATCCTGAAATTAAAAAAAAGAAAGGGTCAAAGCTCTACTTCAGTAGAGTTACCCGTGTGTTCTGCTCACTCTGAAACAGCCTGGAGGTCACCCTGACATGTGCTGCTGCTCCTGCAGCTTCAGTAGACAAGTTTGTAAGCTGAGGAGCACCACCCAGCCACATGTCCTGTGCAGGCAACAGCTTTTCTCCTCCTTGGGGTGGGAATATGATTTACAGTCTAACCCAGAAGAGTCAATCTTTCTTCATGCAGGGTTTAAATAGTAGAGAAGGGAGAGGAGGAAGGATACCCCAGGAAGCACTGAAGTACTCATGGATGGAAACCCTCAGTTCCTGTAACGAAGCACAGCTGAGCTCCTCGAACAGGTCTGTGCTTGGCCAGAACTTACCGATTTCTGCTGGGCGTCATCCTTCCCCGTGGGAGCAGGGATGGTTTCTGAGTAACAAAATGCTCCCTGAGAATTTTTGTTGGCATGTCTCTGGTCCTCTGGAATATAGGTGCGTTCCTGTGGAGACATCCCAAATGCACTCAGATGTGTTGCCCATGAACTGGGAGAAAACCACAGACACTGTCCCAAGCTGTCCTGAATGGTTACTCTTTGCAGGAAATAACTGGGAGACATGAGGTGTCTCTGTACAGGTAGGAAGAGGAGTTTGTATGTTGGCACAGTAGCTTCTGGACCTAAAGGTCTTCCTCTCACTAAGCCGAGGTGCTAAGGTGAACGCAAAACACGCTTGGGCTGGATTTCTCCCAAGGAGTAGATGACCCCAAAGTGACAGCTCCTGGCAACAGCAGAAACTGGATAGTTTTAGGCATTCGGAATCAGTCAGGGCTGTAGGTGACCGTCACAGGAAAGTCCTGCAAAATATCTGTGCCATCTCCCACTGTTCTTAGAGTCAGGTTCCTCTTTGAGGCTTTGACCCTGTGTGGTAGGTTTGGATGCGGGCGGCAATGGCCCTGAGGAAGGAACTGTGTCATCAGAGGTGGAGGCAGAGAGCTGTGGGGAGAAGGGGGGGTCCAGGCTGATGGGACACAACCTGCCCTATCCTATTAAGACCCTTTCGCCGCAACAAGAAGACACTAATTGTTGAAAAGTCTCTGTTTCTAGGAAGTTACACTGGGTGGGAAGCTGTGGCATGGTCCTGAAACTCAAGCTAATGTAGAGGAGATGCCCGGGGCACACAACACTTACGAACTCCTTGTATGTCTCAGCAGCCAGGAGGTGAAGGTGCTGAGCCCTCAGCACAGCGTTGGCAAACAGGTTGGAAAGGGGCATGGCCGGGAAGGTGGCAGCTTCCTGTGGCCACTGCAGTCCCAGAGTGATCACAGCAATGAAGAGAGGAGAAAACCACGACCCTGCAGCAAAGCGGAGAGGTGTTAGCAGTCCTTCAGGGACCGTGGTGAGGAGGGGGGCGGCACCTGGGAATTAATTCCCAGCCTTTTCTGTCCGTGCTGGCTGAAGGGTTCACCTTCCTGCATGTCTTGTTTGGCTCTGTGGGTGAGTTTAACCCTCCCCGAAATCAAACAAAACCCCATCTCCTTTCACTAGATGTGCCCCCAAGGATTGTACTGCTCCCAAGGTTATGAGCAGTGTCTTCTGAGCTGAAGAATCACAGAGTCACAGACTGGTTTGGGTTGGAAGGGACCACAAGGATCATCTAGTCCCACCCCCTGCCATGGGCAGGGACACCCCCCACCAGCCCAGGCTGCCCAAAGCCCCATCCAACCTGGCCTTGGGCACTGCCAGGGATCCAGGGGCAGCCACAGCTTCTCGGGGCACCCTGTGCCAGGGCCTCAGCACCCTCATAGTAGAGAATTTCTCTCTAATATCTAATGTAAATCTCCCTCCTTTTAGTTTAAACCCATCCCCCTTGTCCTGTCACTGCACTCCCTGACAACCAGCCCCTCGCCAGCTTTCCTGTAGGTCCCCTTTAGATACTGGAAGGCCACAACTAGGTCTCCCCGGAGCCTTCTCTTCTCCAGGCTGAACAAGCCCAGCTCCCTCAGCCTGGCCTCGGAGCAGAGGGGCTCCAGCCCTCGGATCAACTTTGTGGCCTCCCCTGGACTCGCTCCAGCAGCTCCATGTCATGGAGTTGTTCCTCCATGAAAACCAGAGCGTGTCCCTGTGTTTTTCTCTGACATGCTCATGTTTTTCCATAGGCCTTGCCCTCAGGAGGACAACACAGTGGGTGTGTGTCCCAGGTGAGGGTCTGGGAGTACCTCTGCCTCACTGTAGCCTAGGTTTACACCACGCTGCCGACGTGAAATTGGCTGCCTGCCTTCACTAGGATGAGAGCTAGTGACATTACCTGTGCCGTGACCAGCTACTTTTTCTCTCTGGGACGTACCTGTAGCATCTGGTGATCTTTGTCAAGCCTAAAGGCTTTCAGCCCGTGACACCTAGCCCACAAAGTGAACCTCAGAGAAGTACCCTGCGGCGGGGGAATGCCGTGGAGCCTGTAGGACTTGGACATAGGCATTAGCCATCATCCCGATCCCAGTCTTAAGCTTTAAATAGGAGTTTTAACATCCCTGCCAGCATTTCTGTTAGTAAGAACTGTGGCTTGACCTTGTTCTTCATATTCTCCACCCTCTCCTTGCCAAATTCAGGCTAAAGACTACATAGGTTAGTTCACGATTTAGTCACGCTGCAGGGAAAGGTGTTCTTTTTCATCGATTTAGAAGTTGCCACGTTTTAATTCAGAGCTGGCACTGAGTAGCCCACCACAGTACCACCCCATCATCACCTCCCACCTCCCTAAGCACGCGGCAGCACTGGCAATCCTTTAACACTGAGATAAAGAAAAGTACCTGGAGCCATTTCTGCCCGGTGAGCTGCTCAGGCGTTGCTTGACCGTGAAAGTTTCCTCTTTTCATCTAGGCTGGTGAAGGTCACCCTTGAGCCACCCCTTATATAGCAGGGGGGCTGTTTAAAATGCATATATGTGTTCATGATCACAACAACATCTCGCTATCTTCTCCGTGCATAAATGCACAAGTGTTCGCGATGGTGCTACCTAATCGTAGTCATTTATACATAGATGTAAAGGTTGGGGAGGTTGTTTGCCTAGGGACGGGATCGGTGCTGGGTGATTTCCCCATATTCTGCTGTTTGTCACAAACAAAGGTTTTATCACCGTTGGAAGACCCATCCCAAATCAGATCAGTGATCTTACACGGCGGGATTTGCCGTGTCCACCTGATTTTCCTGCCTGGCTCTGCAGCCTCGGGCCTTAAAAGCAAGCGGGATGTTTTCCCCCTTATTGATAGCGGGGATAGAGCTGGATGGATGTTGTCAGGTCCCATTTCTGCCAAGTAATTTCTTTTCCTGCTCCCAAAATCTCAGCGAATGGTTTCGGTGAGCCATAGGTGTGACGGAGAGCTGGCATACCCCGGTGCGTGCTCAGGTGCCAGCCTGCCCCCTGCAAATCCAGATGCAGTTTCTCACCTCCGCAGCTGGACAGGGTTGCGAGGACATCTGGTTCTGAGCATCTTCCTGCTCTTGGCTGAGATACAAACGTGAAATATCTCCGGATTGAGCAGGGGGCCGCTGTGGAAAGGGGGGAGAGGAGAGGTCGCAGCACGCCTATCCCTGCTTTTGAGCAAAACAAGACAGAACCTGGGGTGGGCAACTCCAGGGCGGGGGCTTAGAGGACTTTTACTCCCCATAAGCCACCAACTGCCCCAGACCACCCTGTTCCGGCCCTTTGTCCACGGTTCAGACACTGCTCCTTGCTCAGGGGTGGTGACTTGGGTCCCCTGGGCCCTGGGCTTGCCGTGCCTCCCGTGGTGCGGCTCTGGTTTCCGAGAGGCAGCATCATCACGGGGGCGGCTGGAGCAGAGGGTGCGAGGGCTCGTTAATAAACACGCCGGGGAGAGCGCGATCAGTTCCGAGAAGCCCCTGTGTGTTTGCTTCACGGAGACGTGGTGGTGTGGCGGAATAAATGTCACTCCCTAGAGAAGAGGGAACAGTGGGTCCTGCAGCTATCAGGTATCCCGTCACCCAATAGCCAGCAACATCTGGGTGTGTTTTTCTACTCCAGATTGTGTTTAAATATGTCAATATTTGTCAGAGATGAGCAGAGCAGCAGGCACCCCAGCCCAGCACAGGCTCTGCTGCCTGCTGCTGCACCGCTGCAGCTAGATGGGTTCAGCACCTTGCACCCCAGTCCTGCCCGTCGCTTGCCCTGCTGCCTCTCTAGCTCTGGTAGTAAAACCATGGTGCTAAATCAACATTTTTTTATGTTGCAGCCAAGCACGGAGATACCAGGACGATCCAGACTGTGCGGTGCCCCTGAGGCTTGGTTTGTCCCTGATCATCTCTGGGCATTAAATGAGGCAGAAGCGTCGTGGAGAAGGCAGCGCGTGACGGCGAAATGTTGGGCTGGGCAAACACACGCCACTGGCAGGATTACAGTTGCATAAGCAGCTCTCAAATATCAGCTTGGCATTTTTCTAGCTTTAGCTTTCAAATGCCTGCGTTTGTGACCCAAAGTAGCATCTCATAAAGCAGCGTGACACTCTGTAATTTCCTTTTCTTTTGAGAAAGAGAAAAAAAAAAACACCCTCAATTCTCTTTGGGGTGTCCCACGTCCACCTGTCTTACCCTGAGCATCACCAGCAGCAGCTGAAGAAGTGAAGCAGCTCTCCTTGCAGGCATGTACCCTCCTCGGGTCCTCCTGACCCCCGGCTGGGAGAGGACCTTCCCAGCCTGACGGCTGAGCTGCAACCAGGGAATCCTGATGTAGAAACCAGCCGCTGATCCGTGGCCCAGGCTCTGCACTTCGGTGGGCAACGACATGGTTGACGGAGATTTTCAGTGACGGTTGACCCTGCTAGCGTCGCTGCGCGGAAAGCAAATAGTCCTTTTCGGATTGAATTGATGGGGTTTATTTACTGGGGCTGGAACTGCTCGGTTTCACTGAACCCATTTCTAAAGATGAGGTTGAAGACATCCAGGTCTGCAAGGGGGTCTGTCTGCCTGACCGTCCTGCTGATGGTAGGGGTCCCAGTCAGGGCAAAACACAGAGCCTGCACTGTATATACTGAAATACATTTATTTACATTAAATGCATCTTAAATACAAACCTATCCAAGTATAAAATGACAACAAACCCTAGCTCTAGGCTCCCTAGAAACTAGTCTAAGCATTTAAAATAAAACCCTGCGGAAATATTTATTTGCTTCTGGCATTTTAAAGGAAGCCGAAGCCCTGGGCTAAGAGCGTAGCCAAGCGGCGGAGCGGAACTGGGGTTGCCGAAACTGCTTTTGACATCGGTGGCTTCCTCTCCAGGTGCACACAGCAGGTTCTCCTTCTTTTCACATGATTCGGTTAAGTCAGTTGAGCGAGTTGTTTACGCAGAGCTGAGAAAGCGGTTGGGAACTGGGAAGGCCAGAAAATTTGCCTTCCTCTTCCAGTTGGTAACTGCAAACAAGGCACGGAGGGATGAGCTCTGCTGGTCCTGAAATCTTGGCAAAGATGGAAACCGGGAACAGCCAGTTCACGTCTCTCGCTGGGAACGCTCCTTTCTTAATTAATTTTATAAGTAAAACACGTTTAACATTTATGTACATGTGCACGCAGCTAATTTGGGATAGTTTTATTTAACTAGTAAAAATCAGCCTTAAAATGCAGGGTTTTTTGCTATTTAGGTTGAATTCCAGTTTTCCACGAAGGCGGTTTACTGCTGAACAAGAACCATCCTGTTCCCTGCTGAAAAGCCGTTTGCTCGTGATTTCACCCTCCCTTCGCTGCCGGCTGCTTTGGGAAGCGGAGCAGTCCTGCCTTCTTCGGGCCCAAAACATCGTGAGCCATAGGGGCTCTCCGAGGGGGAACCGACTTTCAGCCCCACAGTCCTTGTCGCCCCCTCGTCCTCCAAACCCACCGCGCTGTGCTAGCCGTGCCTCCCCGGACGCCTCGAGCCGTGGCGTTGGGTGCCCACCCGGCCCCGAGCCCCAGCACCCACCCAGCTGCTGCCACCGTGCCAAGACAGTTTTTATTAACGAAACCAATTAGCGCCGCTCTGTTCCTCTCCAGATGTTTTTTAGCTTCTCTTGCAAGACCAGATGTAGCTGGGAGCAGAGTTCCTGGCCCTGGGCCCTGTTCTCCTGCTTCGGTTCCTGGTGATGGTCTTTGTCTCTCGTCCCAAGCTGGCGTCTTGGGACCACGAGGCCCCCAGTGCGTGCTCAGCGAGCGCCTCCAGGAGAGCCGCACAGCCACTCCTGGCTTCACGTCCCTCCCTGTGCTCGGGGCCCTGGCGGGATGGAGTTTGGTTTCCAGCTAAGCTGGACCCATGAAAAGCTGCTCCTCATTCCCAGGGCATCCCACCACCCCGGGGACCAGGGTTCTGGGGCACCCCTGGAGCAGGCACAGCAGGACAGAGCAGGATGTGAATTTACCCATTACCTTTATTAGAACTTCTAAAAGCAGTTGGACATTTGTGTCCCACAATTTACAACCTTCCCATAGGTTATGAGGTTGGACATGTCCCCCACTGAGGGGACATCCTTGTGACACAGGCCAGCTCTTGCCTGGAGAGGAGCAAGACTTGCGTGAGACCCTCTGGGCGAGAACTGTCTCCCCAACTTTTTCCTGTAGTCTTTGGAGAAAGAGGTGCTTTCGGAGGATGCTCCATCTCAGACAACTGCCAGCTTGGCCTGCTGGGCATGCCTATGGCTTGAGAGCTAAACGGTGGCCCAAAATCCGCTTCTCATAGCACCCACACGGTGCTGCTCACCTTGGCTCCTCTGCCAGGGCTGCAGCGAGGTCTCACAGCCCGGGAGGGTCCTTGCAGCACAGACAGTGATCATGCCTGGTCCTCTCCTTCCCAGGCAGGGCTGGAAGAGACCCACCACCCACCTTGGTACTTCCATTGCATCAACCATGCAGGAGCTCAGCACCATGGTGTAGGGTTGCCTGGGGTTTGGGGCCAGTTTGCTACCGGGGGGGACTGCGGGTGACTCCTAATTTCTACGTAGGCTTTAGGGGTTCTTCAGCGGGGTGGTAGGAGTGACAGCCGGGGCAGGGCAGCCTTGGTGGGCACAGCCGCGGCAAAGTGAGCACCCAAGGGCAGCAGGACCTGAGCTCTGCACAAGGCTGCTGGAGGCAGCTTGCAGCCCGGGATCCAGGTGCCCATCAGAGCTGTGGTCCAGGATGGGAGCCGGGGGCTGGTCCCCACAGGTGCTGGCAGGCTGCTGGCAGGGAGCCGTGCCACCGGTGCCGGCCTGGCGGTGGGTGCAGGACCCCTCACTCTTCGCCTGGGTGTTCCCCAACCGTCCACTTGGCCTTCACGTCCCGGAAAGGAGTGATGTCCTCGTAGGTGGCCATCTGTTCCACCTCCAGGCCCTGCGCCAAGAAGAAGGAGGCTGAGACATGGGAAGGGGACCATGGCTTTGCCCAGTATGCATCCCCCCTTGGGACCCTCAAGCAGGGATCCATCTCTAGGCTGTTCCCCTGGAGAGCAGGGCAGCTTCTGAGAGGAGAGAAGATGGAGATAGACGGCTGGGCATGCTCAGAGCCTGGCTTGGCTTTACAAGCAGCTCTTTACGGCTGATGTGCAACAGGCACTTGGGAGGAAGATGCCCTGACGCCCCCTGCAAGAGCTGGTGGTGCCTGGCAGACACGCAGCCAGGGCACAGCTGGCTGTTTGCAGGCTCACGTTGATATTACAAAGGTATTTCTATAATTAATGCAGCATTACCTCGTAGGTGTGATCCTCCTCCGGGCTTTCCTTGCCTTCACCCTATGGAGAGGAGCACCACATGGTGGGTGTCAGCACCCACCGGGATCCCCCATCCCCTGTCCCTGGCCTCACTGCCCCCCCAACCCCGGCCAGGTCCCACAGCTTCCACAGGCAAATCCACGCAGTCCCACACACTGTTTTAGGTGCTTATTTTCCCATTTCAGCCAGCCACGCTCCCATGCAACAGCCCCAAATCCAGTTCTTGCCCACCTCCACCCCTAACGGTGTCCTGCCTGGGATGCAGGACACCACTGTGAGCACTGCAGTGATGAAGCTGAGGGCATCCCCACTGCTGGAGACGCTGTCACTTACTTTATCTAGGAAGAGGAGCATGGGGACGCTGATGAAGATGACCAGCAGGATGGACTGGATGATGATGATGGCATCTTTCAGAGTGTTCCTGCTCTGGATCTGCTGGATGTTGCTGTAACCTGGGAGCAGCAGCAGAGTGTAAGCCCCAGGTCTCACCTCCATGCCAGGTTCCCAGGGAACAGGGATGAGCTTGGCATGGCCATGGGTTTGTGTGTCAGCAGATGAGGGAGACACAGATGAACATGCCCTCTCCCTTGGAAGAGACCAGAGCGTTGCAAACTGCCCCTGTGTTGGCATCAGGGACCAGCTCTGGGATGAGACACCTTGGGCAGGACCCACCACTAGCCAGGACCAGGAAAAAATCTGATTTATTAGGGAATGCAGTCCTTGGGATGCGTTTCTGTGGGATGGATATGCCAGGGCAAACCAAGGGAGGTTATCCTGCCACTTGGTGGCTGGTAATGAGCAAAGAAACCTCGGCGGTGCCATGGAGCATCTCCAGTTGTATCTGAAGGGGTCCCACCAGCATGGGGAGAGGTGGGTGCATAGAAGTGTGATGTGGGGTTAATATGGAAAGGGTGAGAGAAGGAGAAAGAACATCTCCTGGGGTGCATGGAGGATGGGGATCTCCTACGCACCCACGACTTTGAGCTCCGTCCCACACAAGTGCGGCCACTTCTTCTCTGCTGTGAGGTTCTTGCTGTCGCACACGTAGATGCCATTGTCCTCGTATTTGATCTTGAAGATGGTGAAGTTGATGAAGTTGCTTTTCCTCTCAATGCTGTAGCGGGAGGTGCTGCGGTCCAGCTCATAGAGTTTATCACTTTTCTCTGATGTTTTGTACCACTGCATGTTGTGGGGCTCCTGGGAGTAGCAGATGAAATGGACGGGCATGTTCTTCTTGGCCGCCACGTAGCGCGGGTGCTGCTGCACCATAGGGCACCTACTGCCTGCCAGGGGACAAGGGTGGTCATGGCGAGCAAGGACTCGGCTCCTGGGGAGCATCAGGAAAAAACCCGCTCCCACGAGACCCCCTCCACCACCTCCCAAATCAAGAGCTTTTGGTTTTCACGGGTCGTAACTGCTCTTGAGCATTCAGCTTTGTTTTGGTGAATCATCACCGCCTGGGGGTGGAAAACAGAGACTTTTGGTGAAAACATGCTTTTAATGGAACCTCCACTTTTCTGTGGTAAAGGCTTCACTCCAATAGCGAAGTGTTTGCCGCTCCCACCCCTCTCTGTGTACATTTTGTTAGTCCCAGCTCCAAAATTATGCCCTGAGCTGACACGCACCGCAGAGCCTGTGCTGGGACAGACCCATCTCCCCAGTTGGCTTCTCTCACGCTTCCACGTTGTTTTTTTTGCACTTTGCTGTATTTTGTATTTTTGTCTATGTTTTGGTTCCAGAGCTGGAGAGTTTGAGGGCTTGTTTGGGTTGCAGAGTTCATCCTTAATACCCCGCGGGTGGGAATGGCACGAGTGCTGTGTGCATGGGCCCAGCGCCTGGTCCCAAGGCACGGCTTGTTCGTGCAATGTGCTCTGCAAACGCGGGCGTGCTTAGGAAAGACAAAACGGATTCGGTTTTGCAGAGGGAGAAGAAGGTGCGGGGCTGGGGAAAAGCCATGGAGGAGGTCAGAGCTTGGGAATTGCTTTTGTTTTGGTGAAGGTCTGTGGTGATGGGACATCTCCAGCTCTGCAGGGGACTGGCACCTTTGTGGCATAGCCACTGGGGACGGAAAGGACGCTGGGGACACGCGTAGGGTCTGAGAGGTTACCTGTGCTGCTCTCGGTGCTGTTGTCTGCTGAGATCACACCTACAAGACAGGAGAAGGGCCCTGAGGTAGTGGCCAACAGCCCATGTAGGACAAGCCCATGTATGATGTCCTCACGTGGGATGCAACGTACCGCAGGTCCTTTGTGCCCATTCCACATGGGATGGAGGGCTTGGGAGCACCAACCAGAGCCCCACTCAGAGGACACAGGGCAGCGCAAATTTGGGTACAAACCCTTCTATTTCCATCCCATCTCCTGAACCATCTCTAAGTCGCTTTCGGGTTGACGTCCCAGTGAAACCTGCTTTCACTATTAATATCCCTCCAGCGTGGCACCACTCAGAAAGGGTCCGGACAGGCTCACACCTCTTTATTTGCACTTTCCATTTTCTGAACCAACCAGAATCACTTTCCCTGATGTGCTTTCCCTGGGCTCGGAGCCCTGTCACGGCCAGGGGACGTTTCTCAGAGTGCGGGACCACGCAGCCCCCCTGGACAAGGGCTGGATGGAGCTGTGGGACCTGCGATGCAGTGCAGGAAGTGGGGTGAGGTGGGGACCCCCCCAGCACCCATGGGTGCCCCTGCGCACAGCTCCTGTGCCCCTGTGCCTCGGTTCCTCTTGCCGCAGCTGGGCAGGAAGCACCAGCCCTGTTTACCGCACTGCTTCAGTGCCCAGCTCCATCCGCTCGATGGATGGTTAGCCGAACCCCACCGCGGGGAAGATGGCACGGAGGTGGGGGCTGCACCACCTCCCAGCACACTGGGGCAGCTGCAACACCTCCCCAGAACAGGAAGAACAAGAAGAAGAACAAGAAGATTCAATTCCCTACCCTGAGCTTTGCCCCGAGCCTTCTCACCCTGCTGCAGACCTTCCTGTCCGGCTCAGCAGGGACCTCTGGCTCAGCCGTGGAGTCCCCTCTCTGCCCCAGAGCCTCTTCCAGGTCCATGCTGTCCTGTTCACCTCCAGCACCTACATCTCTGCAGGCAAACTCTCCCCTCCAGCCTCATTTCTTTTTTCTTTTCTGAGATAGGGAGATGCGCCTGTCCGGGCTGTGCGCTGGGTGTGTGTCCCTGCCACCTGCGGTCCTGCCAGCCAGCTGGGACACAGGGCTTCGCTCTCCCTCTTCGGTTGCTGTTTCTAAACAAAGACCAGGCTAGTTCCTCACCCTGAAAGGTTTCGTGCCCTTCAAAGCCAAGATTTCCACTGCAACCACGGGTGGGCTGAGCTTCCCCCTTCCTCTGTCCTCCCTCAAAGCCACCACGAGAGCCAGGATGGAACCCTGAGACCTTGAATCCATGCTGGACTTGGTGGCCACCCAACTACCCTTTAACTGTCCTTCTCCTGAGGGCACAGGTTTCCCCAGCCAAGAGTGGGATCTGCTGCAGGTCTTGGTGGGTGTCCCTGCACCAAGCAAGAGGGGTTGGAAGGAGACAGGAGCTGTGTCCTGAGTTTAGCTGCTGCTTCTCCATGGGGATGCAAAGGGGAACAAACAGCACAGGGATGTTCTCACAGGGCCCACAAATCACCCCCAAAAGCCTTTTTCCTTCCATTTCTCCTCCGCTCCTGGGTACCAAACCCCACAGAGCAAAGGGATGTGGCTTGGCCATGGCCTCAGCGATGTGCTGGCCCTGTCCTCAGGCCTCAGAGAGCAATCAATGATAAAAAAACCCCAACAACCCTTCTTTCCTGCCACCTGCAACCACAGCCAGCCAGGCTCCGCACCCGCTCTGCACCAACCTCCCGCTGAGGCCAGCCTGCCGCCCCAGAACGCTCCCGTGCTGCGGGGCGAGACAGATGCATCGCGTCCCCGCGCCCCAACGGGAACAAAACCCAAAACCCAGGGCAGGCGCCGAGCCCCGAGCCCCCGCGGTCCTCCCTGGCTGCGCAGCATTTAAAGCCAGAGCCGGGTGAAGTCCCTCACTGCGCCGAGCATGCCGGTGCATCGCCTGGGTGCGCGTTTCCGCGCTCCGAAGCGCGAAGCCCGTGTTTGATGCCTACCTGTGACCAGAGCCATCAACCAGAAGTTTGCCTGGAGCACGCCGAAGCTCGTGCGAAGATCGGCCATCGTTCACTGCAGACGGCAGGGGAACATCCAGGCGCTGGCCCTCGCGTCTGCAAACCACAGCGACTGCTCCGGTCAGCTTGGCCTCTGCACCTAAAAATGGCAAAGCTGCCGCTAAACGAGACGGCCTCTTTCCTGCTCATGTAAATCTTCCTCAACAGGGACTTTCCCCTCGGGGCCGGTTTTGAATGCGGCGCAGACGCTGGGGCGTCGGTGCCTGCGCCCTGGGCACCCTCCAGCCTCGTGTCCCCATGCCGTGCTTGTCATGGTGGTGTTATTTGATGGAGGTGGCCATGGCTGGGGTGGGTCCGTACCAGAGCTGGAGATGAGCCCATCTGAGGCATTTGGTGATGCAAAAGCTGGGCCGAGCTCAGAGCGCGTACCCAGGGAGTGGGGTGCGACTGCCAGCGCTGCCGCATCCCTGGGGGGTAAAGGATGGGGGTTACCCCCAGTGTTGTACCCCAGCTCCACAGCAGCGTGGGCAGATCCTCCCCAGTTTAGCGCTGTAGGTGATGGGCAGGGTTGATGCTGGCCCAGTTGCAAGAGTTAGAGCAGGAACAGGGTAGAATGATGGGATGTTTGTGTGGCTCTTAATCTCTGCTCGTTGAGGGGCGCAGTGAGATCGGTCCCTCAGTTCCTGTTCCCAGCATCCTGGAGAGCCCCTGCAGCTGCTCTTCCAGGGAAGGGTGAAATCCAGAGAGGGCAGAGATGGCCAAAACGAGGTGTCACCTCCCTGGGTGCCAGCCATGCTCGCTCCTTCTCAACACCCTATTTGCCATGACCGTGACCCTTCTCCATGAGTCCTTTGGAGACAACCACTCCCTGAGGAAGCTCAACGTGGCACCCCAAGGTGAGCTCTGTCACCAAGATACGGTTTCCTTCCATGCTGTGCCCTCTGGCTGCTGTGCGTTACCGGCTGTGGGCGAGCACTGAACTGTAACTCCATGTGAAAAACACCTTTGGGTACTTTTGCCAGCCGTGTTGGTCCCCAGAGCCCGGGTGTCTTTGCCCGGGGCCTCCCCAAACCTTCACCTTCTGCAGGTTTGGTGGTTTTATTACCGGTTCTGAGCATCCGGTGGCTGTTGGGAACTGGCCGGAGCCTCACCTTGTACATGAGGGAACATGAAGCAAGAAAGAGGAGAAATAAAGGTTTCCAGAGAATGGCCGGCCCCAGGAGGGAAAGAGACGATGGGGGAGGTGCCTTCTGGCTGTGACATCCCAACAAGGCAAAAGCAATGGGGGATGCCCACGTGCTTGGCCAGCACTGGACGGATTTTTATCAAGCCCTGGGGTTGGAGACAGGAGCTATGATGAGCCAGGCAGCGATGCTGGAGGTGCCTGGGAAAACCCTGTGGGGCAAATCAGGGAGCAGGGAACAAAATAAAGTGGGTTTGCAGCAACCTTGGCCCAACTACCCCACCGTGCTGCCTGCAGGCTCCTTGGCACCCTCAAACAGGCACAGCCCTGGTCCAGAGGGGCTTGGTCTCCGCTTGATGTCCCCTGTGCTTGCAGTACCCAGTGACTTGGGATGTAGGGAGATCAGTTGTCTCATGGCGGGGGGGGGATGGGGGGCTGTGTCCCCACATCCATTTCCCTGGGCCACCCTGGCTCCCCAGCACACAGCGCATGGCCAGACCGTGCCCTGTGGGCAGGGCAGAGCCGCTGCCAGGCAGCTGCGCCCTTCCCTGGCCCATTCCTATTCATCAGGGCTTGGTTTTCACCGCTGTCCTTTCCCCTGCCACAGGAGGACAGGGGCAGTGGATGGCAGCACCTCCTCCCTCCTGCCCCCCGCCTGCACAGGTACCACGATGTTCAACTTGAATTACGCCAGCCTTGGGACGAGCTGTTCCAGCCAGAGTGAAAACACAGTGTTGATGCCATACCGTGGCCCTCGGTGACGTCAGCAGGTCCCGGAGGTGGCTCCTCCTCCAGCCACATGTTGACGCAGAAACCTCCTTCACCCACCACTGCCTTCTTCCCATGATGCTGAACTTCTCCCGTGAGGCTGGTGGGGCAGGTTTTACCCCACAGAGCCTGGCATGGGGCAGCTCAGGGGGTCTGCACCTCCTCCACGCCCACCTCTCTCCTCGGCTGAACCTGCAGCAGCATCTCCTCTAGCTCCTAGAGATGGGGCTTGTTGCTGTGAGGCAACAAGGGCTCCAGGCGACTTGCCCACAAACAGAGCAGAAGCTCTGGGGTCTTGGCTGGGTTGGAGGTGCCAGGAGGTGGCAGCCCAGGCGCACTTTGTGCAGGATGGGACCACCAGGTTCTGCTGAGGATGGCTGGTCCACCCAAGACCACACAAAAGGTCTCCTCACGTGTGCCCTGGAGCGAAGGGAGGGGGCATTTACCCCGTCCCAGGGCAGGGCAAACGTTCCTCCCTCTGAGACACACCAACACGTTAGGTATCGTAATAATAGACCATTTACAGTTGTTTATTTTAAGAAATGTACAAAGAAAAATGGCTTTAGCTCACACGAATCCGGCGCTTTGGCATTTTTTCCATCACCGACGACACATACGTACAAGCAGCATCGATTGTGAACCACAACCCGGGCTGGACGCCGCTGTGCCACGGACGCTTCCCCCGTTCAAAGCAGCTCAGGCTCCTGTGCCAGGGAGCATCACCCTACGCAACACGGAAACGAAAGCACAACGCAGGGCGATCCCGGCTCTGACGCCTGGCCAACAGCACATGGACGCCAGCGAGCTCAGCACCGCTCCTGGCCAGCCTGAACGTGGGGCATCCGTAACAGTTCGGCACCAAAATCAGCCCAAGAAAAAAATAAAAATAATTATANAGCAATGATCTGGACAGAACACGGTGAGAGCTTTAACTAAACACAGGATGTGACTTTTACATCTTTAAAGAGAAAAAAAAAAAAAAAAGACAGACCTTTGGCTTCAAGAAGCAGCCCTTGTTTTAACTGGAAGAGATTTTGGTTCATGTTTGTTTTGATCTCCAGAGGTTCTTTTTTCCCTATCGAAGGCAGAAAGCGGTCCAGGGATGAAATTTGGGCCATTTGCACATTTTTCTTGATTTACTTTCCTTTTGCTCACCTGTGTAAAGAGCAGTAAAATCCTTTTCCCCTGGGAAAACCCTCCTCTGACAGGAGGATTCCTGCTGAGGACCTGCCTGGCCCTGGCACGTGCCACCGGGTCATCTCCAGCCCCCCAGCCAAGGGAAGGATGCTCTGCCTGAGTATTTTGGGATTTACACCCCGGTGGAGGATTCATTGCATTAAGGCCCCCAGAGCTGGGTGGCTGGTGGGATTTAAGGGACCTTGTTGATGCAGCTCATTGCAAGGAGAGTGCAAAGATCTGCTCCGATCCCGGGGGATGCGTCTTGTTAGTTAACGCTAACCAAGAGCGCTCCAGCAGGATTTTCCACTTGCTACAGGGCTTGAAGAAGACCCTAGAAGTGGTTTTGTTACAGAGATTGGGGATTTTGGGAGGACGTTCTCCAAAGCCTACCTTTGTCCATTGCTTTCCTGCCACAAAATCTGGATGAAATGGGAAAACAGAGAAGAGGCATGAATATAAATACCGTTTACATTCGTACCATAGAGACCTGAATGATTTATGAGTTCAATGCCTATTCAGAGACCTTTAAATCCTGATATTTAACCCTGAGAACATATCTGCAGATGCTTTGTTTTGGCTATGGAACCAAATCTTTAAGACATAATTGCACTTTCTCTGTATATAACAAAAAAAAAAAAAAAGTAATCCAGAAAGCTTATTCATATATTCAAAAGAAAGGTGCTACTTTAAGACATTGGAGATTTTTGTTCACCAAACCCTGCCTTTTCTGTAATTATTCTTAATATTATTTCACTTGGCTCATCTTTCGCTGGCTACTTGGCTGTACTCTGGAAAAACAATATGCAAGAAAATCTCTTAATTGTGAAATAACATTAAAAAATAATTAAGCAGAAGGACAGCTGTTCTCGTTTGTTAATGTCTGAAAAACATCGTTGCCGTGATGAGATCATTTCAAAACTACGATGTTTCTCTTTCACCAACAACAGACACATTTCACATTTAATTCTCGTAAGGAAAATATTAAACTCTTTGCAAGTGCAGTGAGCTGTAAAAACCAGGACCAGTAAGAGATCCTGCTTCGAAAGTTAAGGTGTCTCCTTGAAATATCTGAAATTAGCTCGATATTGAAGATCTATTGATCTGTGCATGGAAGAGCTCTTGAAAGGGAGATACAAATGAAGTCTTTTAAGGCTGCGCGAGATACGGAAACCTCCTCCTGTTATACCAGCGACTCTTTCACAACGCGTCCTTTATCCCGTGCTTTTGCTTCACCAGGAGCATCTTGAGTCTCTGAGCTGGGAATGGGGGCAAGACCAAAGGCAGGGGCTGTCTCTACATCTGTCCCACTGTTCCCATATATCTCTTGCATTTTGGTGGCAATCAGACCTTCCTTCTCAGGTGCGTCCTCTCTCAGGGCATCCTCGTCCTTACTGTGCCTGTACATGTAGGATGCCTGCTTCACCGAGCGCCTCAGGAGGTACCTCCGGAAAGCCCTCTGGATTTTTGTAGCACAGACTTCCTCATGTTTCCTTTTCAGAGTGGTGGTGATGGGTTCATAGGAAACCTTTGAGGGGTTTGCGGCCATGAACTTCTCCTCCATGGTGTCCTTCAAGGCATCCATCTCTCCCGAGTCTCCCAGCACTTCCTTAGTCAGGGCAAAGAGGATGTCCAGACAATGGATTTTGTCCCCAGCAACCATTGGTAGATCCATGGTGACGAGCTTGATCTTGTTCGGCTTGGGAATTTTGAGCGGCTCCTGTAAGGTGTCTACAAAGTCAGACAAGGTGCTGTACGGAATGAACTGGGTGGCGTCGGGGTCAAACTTCTCCCAGGTTTCATAAAACATTTCAAAATCATCTTCACAGAGAGGTTCGCTGCTCTCCTCCGTGGCCACATTGAAGTTCTCCAGGATAATGGCAATGTACATGTTCACCACGATGAGAAACGAAATGATGATGTAACTGCAGAAGAAGAAGATGCCAATGGATGGATTGCCACAATTCCCTTTTACCGAACTGCCAGGGTTTTCCAGGTTGGGGTCGCAGTCCGGGGGGCCGCTGTTCAGGATTGGGCTGAGGAGGCCATCCCATCCCGCCGACGTGGTGATCTGGAAGAGGCAGATGATGCTGTTCCCGAAGGTTTCAAAGTTGAAGATGTCATCGATCCCCGCCTCCTTCTTTACATAGGCAAAGTTGGACATCCCGAAGATGGAGTAGATGAACATCACGAGGAAAAGCAGGAGGCCGATGTTGAACAGGGCAGGCAGGGACATCATCAGAGCAAACAGGAGAGTCCGGATGCCTTTCGCCCCTCGGATCAGCCGGAGGACACGGCCAATCCTTGCCAGCCTGATGACCCTAAAGAGGGTGGGTGATACAAAGTACTTCTCTATGATGTCCGAGAGGACGATACCTGTAAAGGGATGAAAAAGAGGTGAGTTTGCCATGCTTTACAGCCAACATAGGGAGGTGAGGCGGAGCTGCTCCACTTCATCCACTAGGCTGGGGGAGGTAGAGGCAGATGAGGCCACCACCCCCAATGGCACACAGCGCTCTGCTGGTGGCAAAGAGAATGCTTTCCAAAATATCTCTGAGCACAGAACTGAAGGTAAAATGTTGGCTGCATGGCAGGGGGAACACAACACCAAGGAGGACTGGGACAGAATTCCAGCCCCTCACCCTGCATGGTGGCCTCACATCTGACTTGTCCTGTTGGCTTACCCCTTTCAAAGGGGGTGTGTGTAAGGGGGTGGCCAGTGATGGGGGTGAGTGTGGGTGGCTGTGGACTGGCCAGACCATTTCCACCCTTTGTTATCCAGTGGGACCCCTGAGGAACCAGTGAAACCAGCAGGACTCACCTAAGATGGAGAGGATGACCACCACAAAGTCAAAGATATTCCAGCCGATAGTGAAGTAGTAGTAGCGCAAGGCGAACATTTTGAGCACACACTCTCCAGTGAAGATGACGATGAAGACCAGGTTGATCTTGTAGAGGACAGATGTTTTGAGTTCACTTTGATCATCTGTTTCGACCATCATAGTCACCATGTTAAGACAAATCAGGATCATGATGGTTATGTCAAACACTTGCTTGGTAACAAAGTCAAACACCATCCCTTGAAACTTGTTCTGCCATAAGAGCCATGTGGGTGATGATGGAGAACCAGACGTGAGGTGGAAACATGGGACAGACACACACAAAACAAAGACACATCAGGAAAAGAAGAAGGAATCGTATTTACAAGAGTGCAGGAAACCTCAGGTTTGTGGCCAGTACACAGGTCTCACAGCCCCAAAAGCTATGGGAGGAGGATACCCAAGACCTTGCAGGATGAAACCCACCATGGCCAGAAGGTGCGGGCACAGGGAACAGTTTCTTTCTAATTATACCCACAGCTAATGCATCAGGGCAAAAATAAACACATGGGAAAAGGCCTCGCTTGAGCTGGGCTATCAAAACCAAACCCAAGTCACACTGCGTACGTATTACCAATGTCCCTTCTAGGAGCGTTGAAAACTAAGCTTTGCCTGAGTAACTCCCTTTGAGAGGCGAGCTGGGAGCTGAGCTAGGAGAAAACCCTAATCCCTGCAAAAGGGATCCCCCCCCTTGCCAGCAGACCCAGGGCTGAAGAGCAGATCCAAAGCAGGTTGCCTGATGTGAACCTCTTTGGAAGCCCCAGCTCTTAGCAAGGTCCTGTTGGAAGAGTAGCAATGGGGAACCAGGATTTGTCTGCTTGCCCTGGAAAACCCTCTTCCTTAGACCCTTCTCATTCACTCTGGGACAGCTGGTGGCTTGAAGCGCTCCTTCCCCACTGCACTCCAGGGTGATTAGTCCAACATACCGATGGCCTGGGGATGGGCTTCTGCGGTTTCTTGGAGCCGAGCTTCTTCATGGCATTATAGTATTTCTTCTGCTCTTCCGTCATGAAGATGTCTTTGCCTCCAAAGTATAGAGGGAATCACCACTGTTAGACTTGGGAACACACCTCTTCCCACCAAGCATCTCCAGCCAAGCTCCTACTAGGCATCACTCGCTGTATTGACTCGGTGAAACCTGCTTCCTCCCTGCTTGCCCTTTTCTGTGCTGCTTCCCCCAATTCACAGCACCCATGGGTGCTCACCCCAGTGCTGCGGTTTCCTCCTGCGGAGGTGAGATGCTGCCTCCTAGTACACTGTAGCAAGTGCAGCACCCTGTGTCCTGCTGGAGCTCGCTGCCTCCTCGCTGGCCAGATCCTGCTGGGACCGAGGCAGCATCTCGGTGTGCTTCGGACCTCGCTTGGCACAAACAGCGTGCTCCGTGTCACCCACCCGCCGCCCACACTCCCCTCCGGCAGCCCTGGGGCATCAGTCCTGTGCTGCTCGCTTGAAAGCAGAAGTTGAGTCTCTCCATGATGCATGGAAAACTGATGAGAAAGGGTCACGGGATGGGAAAAGGAAATAAAGGTGATGGCACAGGCTTACAGCCGTGCCTGCTGTGGCACAGGCAGGAGAAAACCCCCCCCCCCCCCCGCCCCCTCCCTCTGCATCCGTAAGTGAAATCCTTATAAATGTGATGGCAAGAACACAAAGCCCTGTGAGCTGTTTTTTTGTCCAGCTCTCCTTATTTTTTCACTCTGCGGGAAGCCACTAATGGGTAACAGCAACTCAGGTTGTAGAGGGACCCTGGGTGCCCCAAAAGCCCTGGGCATGGTGGCCCTGGTCCCCTCTCCCCATGACCATGCTGGTCCTCTCCATCGTGGACCAGCGCCCCAGTAAGCAGCAGTGGCTGCAGGACACAGAAAATACTTATCTTTTTCTTCTGCTGGTTGAAGTTGTCGATGATGACGCCGATGAAGAGGTTCAGGGTGAAGAAGGCACCAAAGATGATGAAGATGACGAAGTATATGTACATGTAGAGGTTGATCTCGTACATTGGCTGCTCTTCAATCTGACCAGGAGAGATGGGAAACGTGAGACTGAAAAGCGTGTCCCCAAGCCCCCGGACAAGGGGTCACAGTAGCCAGACAGAACCGTGGGGTGGCTGCTCCAAAACTTTTGGCAGATGCTGTGTGGGTTGAGCGGTTCCCATGGGAGCAGCCACGGGAAGGAACATCCAGGTGACACCGGCTGGGGGACAAGGATGTGTTGATCCCCAGTTCCACAGCATGGGATGGGGATAGGAAAGGATGCTCAGGTGCAGCGATATCAATGAGCGAACTTGAGTTTCTTCCCGATAATCAGCTTTGGCTGAAATATAGCCAAGAGGGCAAAAGAAAAGTGGTTTAATTTGTGCCACACCAGCGCGTGGGGGTGGCACAGCCTGGCAGCCTCGGAAGACACTCGTCGTCTCAAGGGGCATCACTTAATTCTGCATTGTATTCGAACTGGAGACATCCCATGGCGTCACAATTGGCTTCCCCCACTTCGAGGAAAGCTCTTAGTAGAAGAGAGCAGATTTTCCCCCAAAATAGCTTTGCCCCAGGTGCTCGGGGAGGCAGGAGCCCCGGCCATTTTCAGAGGGAGCTGGAAGTGGCTCCTCCGCTGAGCACCGGCAGCTGCAGCCAGGGTGAGCAGAGCAGCTGTTTCTGATGCTAAAAAAAGGGCAACAAAAACAATACGTTCAGGCCCGTGGGTGTGTGGGGCTGACCCCCCCAGCGAGCCACGGGCAAGTTCGCTCGGTCAGAGAAAGAGTTCCAATTCCCTCCTGCTGCATCGGCTCAGGGCAGTGTGTGTACACATGGGCTGGTGTGGGGACACTTTTTGGGGTGGATGGCAGTAGAAACAGCTTCTGCATGAAACCCTTCAAAATATATATATATATTTTTAATTAACTCATTTAACCCAAAGGTTAAACGATGGCTGCTCTAATAACCCTTTTATTGCTCAGGGCAAGCCATGCGCTTTCTTCAGGATGGGGTAAGCTTTCCGAGCTGGAGGGGTGCATGGAGGGCATCAGCTCACAGCAGGGTGAAGGACAAGCCCTCCAAGATGGAGCTGTGGGACAGAGCGACGATTTCAGACCGAGAAGCTGAAGCTGAGAGGAGCGGGCTTGGCTCCAGCTGTAGCCTGGGTCGGGTGGGAGCCCAGTGTGGGGGACAGGCTGCAACTGGGATGCAGGTCACAGTGACATGGGTGGCACAAGGACACAACTGGCTGCTCTTTTTGAGGCTGTGCATCTCATCAGGGGGGATGTTTTGGGGGTTTCTCCACTCCTTAGCCCATGTCCTAGCTGAGGCCATGGGTGGGATGCAGGCAGCCTCCTGGCACCAGTGGGCAGAGGGGATGCTGCAGCCGAGGGGTCCATCCCTCAGCCCCAGGACTCTGCTCCCACTCTGCCAGGGGGAACCGACCTGGTGGGACAAGTGACACTTGGTGCCGGTTGTGAGACATCCCTGCTTGTCCCCTCACCTCGCGCGAGTCCACAGCAGCGTACATGATGTCCATCCAGCCTTTGAAGGTCGCCTGCGGGGATGGTGGAGAACAACAGATTTACCGGGAGGTATTTGAGGGTAGGGAGGGAGGGGAGGGCGATGGGTGCCCGTTTGGGCTTTGGTTTGGGGGCTTAGCTCCGAGCATGCCTGCTCAGCCTGGGGTTACAGCTTCTCTGTTGGGATGGCAGGAGAGGGACCATGAGTTGGATCCACAAGAAAAATGCCCTGATACAGAAATACTGAGGTTTGCACGTGTGCGCATAAGGTCCGTTCTGTGGCTGAGGTTACCAGGGACTTCCCAAAACACGACTGAGAACCAGGCTGGGAGAAGAAGCAATTGACTCGTTTCCCCCCAAAACAAAGCGCGTTTTCCCCGGGGCAGAGCTGTGCTGGGGCCAGCTGCCCCCCTCCCACTCCCAAGCTGTGCCAGCCTCCGTAGCCCTGACCTCTGCATCGCTGCCTCTGCTCCCTGCTGGATCCCAGTCCTGGTGGGGTGTGTGGGGGGGGGTACACTGCATCTTTTACAAGCTTTTACTGCTGATTTGTTAAACAAAAAGCCTGAACATCTTGTTTCCTGAGTCTGATGGTACAACAAATCTGAAGAGGAAGCTGAATTTATAGCTGGTTAATCAATTTGGGTTGTGCTTTGATTCTGCAACCGCCGGTTCCCCTGGATCTGATGGGAGTAACCCCAGCCCACCCAATAACAGAGCCCACACCTATGTTTGTATTAAAATTGTGGTGAGCAGTTCCCCTTCTGCTGGCCTGGCTCAGCTGTGGTGGGTTCAGTGGAAGCACGGCTGCCTTCACCCCCTACCCTGCAGTGGACACACACACTCTTTTTCCAATCGTCATCTTCCCCATGCAAAACTCCTGCAGCCTACGACTACAGCAGAGTGAGCTTTTCAAATGGGGGGGCGGGGGGAAAGAGAGGCCTCCGCGCTGTGCAGAGGACTTCTGGCAGCTCCAGGCATGGTGCTACCTACACTCATCTGCAGCAGGTCCCTGCTGACATCTTCCCCTCCTATCTTCTACCCTGTCCCTGTCCTCCTTGGCTCTGCAGGGTTTTGTGTGTTAAATACCAATTTTTGAGTTAAGAAGCAGCCAAGAGGCCCCAGCTGGGCATCAGGGCAGCATCTCACTTCAACCCTGGTGCTATTAAGGCTGACCTGCTACAGCAGTGCATGTCTTGGAGGGATGGCAGCTGCTTTCATTACGTACCACCTGCAGCAAGGAGAGGTATCCCAAGCCCACGTTGTCGAAGTTGACTTTGACGTTGACCCATCTGACCTCATTGGTGTAGAGGAGGGCCATGCAGTCGCTCTTGTTGTTCACCACGCTGATGTCGAAGAGCTCCCCCGAGGTGGTGTTGACGCATCGATAGTACTTTCCCGCAAAGAGGTTCACCCCCATAATGCTGAATATCAGCCAGAAGATGAGGCAGACCAGCAGGACATTCATGATGGAGGGTATGGCACCCAGCAAGGCGTTCACCACCACCTGCAAGGGGAGAAAAGACCTCGGAGGACCTGGCTAGGGAACCAGGTAGCAATGACGCGGACCTTCATGTCCCTGTGCCCCAGCCTTACCCTCCCCAGCAGCACTAAGTGGGCTCGAACCGGGCCAAAGGTACTTTAGCATCAATCCCACTGATCTGGAGGCCCCTGAAAACCAAGTGGGATGGGTCCCTGATGTAGGTGACTGCTGAATGGTGGCACATTGCATGGCCGCGTCAGAGCCAGCAGTACACCGAGGAGACACCTACCCTCATGCCTTCAAATCTGGACAGGGCACGCAGTGGTCTCAGAGCCCTCAGCGTCCGCAGGGACTTGATGGCTCCCAGCTCAGAGTATCCCAGCCAGTTCGCTGTCAGGCTGATAATGGAAACCTGGAAGGAGCAGCCCAAGGGATTAGCAGTATCTCAGATGGAAACACAACTGAACCATGTCCCTGCAGCTCCTGCCCTTCCCTCTCTCCCCAGCATTCCCTCAGGCTGGTGGTCATAGTCTTGTCTTGGGACACAGGGACTGTCATTGAGTCCTTGGGTCCCTGGTGGCCAGTCACCTGAAGGATGTACCTGCCTCTTGGGCATGAGGGCGGAGGTGACGAGGGATGTAGAAATACTGCACAGGTGGAATGGCCCGCTGTGTCATGGAGCATTTGGGAGACCAGATATCCCTTCACATCTCTACTGGGGTCTGGTAGAAGGGCCTGGGCTTGTTCTTGGCTTAAGAGTAAAACAGAAAGGGTTTGAATTGGTTTCTGCAACCAGGGAAAGAAGTTGCCCTTCCTGTGGAGGACCATTACTTGAAGTAATGATCTAAGCCCTCATTCCACAGCCACCCCACTGTCCTTTAAAATACAATACGGGCTCATTTGCAACAGCCTGCTACAATCCCCTAATGCTCCCAAATCCCTTGGCTAACTACAGCTCTAGAGGTGCTCATTAAACAACGCTTACATCGACGATGAGGAAATCCAGCCAGCACCACGCATTGGTGAAGTACACCTTGAAGCCATAGGCCACCCACTTGAGCAACATCTCAATAACGAAGACGTACGAGAAGACCTTGTCGGAGTACTCCAGGATGGTACGTATCACCTTCCTTTGCTCAATGTAGATGTCCTCAAAAGCCTGGAAGAGGCATGGAGCTACGTGACAGTCATTCTTCCATTAGACCCACTGCACGGCTCAGTGCAGCCACATCCGTGCCTGCATTGTCCCTGCTTTCCTAGAGCTTGGGGCAGCTTGAAAAGTTGAAAGCCTAACCAACCACGGCATTTACGGATCCACTTGATCAACATGAGCTCTAACTCTTGTTTGCAAGTTCTTGTTGGCTGTGCAGAGCGGTGTTCATCCCAAAGCAAAGCTTCACTGAAACAAACGTCCAGCTGCATCAAATTCCCAGCAGTGTGAGCACAAGCCAAAAGCCAGGACACCGACCTGCACCTTTGGATGCCCTGGTAATTTTGAAAATGCTCTTGGGTTTCCGCTACGTCCACATGGCTTGTAAAACATAAACGAGCAGAGGTGCAGGCGTGGTGACCATGTGTTGCACAGCTGTTTCAGCACAGCTTTAGATTCTGGCACTGGATACAGCATCAGAGATCCCCAAACTGCGCCTCAGAGTGTGATGCAGACCAGTTCAGTGAAAACCAGTTCAGTCCCTCTGTCCTTCTTCCCTCTCTCTTTACCCCCCAAACTTGGAGAGAAGTTGGTCTCCCCATTAGCTCTGTGGATGTACAGGTGCCGAGTTACACCCAGCCCAAATTCTCAGAGGACCAACAGGCTGACGCACAACTTTCTAGTGAGGTTGATTTAAACGGACTCCCAGGTCCTGGGAGGGAGTGCCAGTCAGTAGCTGACAGTGCTGGACGCGAAATAATAGCCATGAACATGTAAAGCACCTCTGGACGGCCAGTTATGGAGGTAGTGAAATGAGGAACCATCTACATAAAGCTAAATAGATGGTGCAGATGTTCATGGTTGACATTTAGAGCAGGGGAGGAGGCTGTAGGGGGTTGTATCCCCTCGAGCCCATGGACCACAGCCCGTGATGGATGCTGGGAAGGGTTGTACAGGGGTGCCTGTACCAATGCAGGGCTCTTGGAGGGCAAGGGGAGGGTGTTATCTCCCCTTGCAAGGCTGTACATTGGGCAGACGTGAGCCAAGTGGGGTTTTCAATCTAACATCTGCTCACAGCTGTATTATTTTGCAAAGGAGACAACCAGGCGATGCCTAGAACCTCCGGTGTTGCTGCCTGGGGCCCTGCCCGTGTTCCCGGGCTCCAAGCTGGGGAGCTGCTGCAGAGCAGATGGGACATGGCAAAAGGTGGGACCTACCAGCGCCCCACTGCTGAGAAGGATCATGAAGACAATGAAGGTCTCAAACCAGTCGTGCTCCACGATGCGGAAGCAGGTTTTCCGGATATTCCACCATACCTTCCCTCTGTCGCTGGTGATGTCCACGTAGAGGCAGGGAAACCTCTTCACACAGGCTGTGGATGGGACAAAGAGCTGTGTGTTACCTCCTGGCCAGGGCATTTCCACTGACGCGACACTATTTGTGCTTTTATTTTCTTTACAAACCCTCTGAGGTGGAGGCTGGAGCAGGATCCTGCTGGGTTTGAGGGTGTGCACACGAGAGGGGACCCCCATGGGGACCATCTCCTCTTACTAGTGTAGGAAGATTTGGAGTTTGGGCTGAGCTAAGTGAGCCTGGGGGTTATGCTGCAAGAATTGGTCTGCAATGGCCCCTCCATACCCACCTCCCTCAATCCCCGGGGTCTCCTGCCCTGCTTGGTCCCTCACCTTCGGTGAAGCACTCCTCGGGCTCATTGCTGTCCTGAGCCTCTTCTGCCACCTCCTCCTCCATTGGCGGCGGGGGCTTGTAGTCCACAGTGCTGCACAGGGACGACGCGTTGTCACTGGAGAGGGGATTCTGCAAAAAGAGAGGAGGACTCAGGCTGGGCTGCCCTGCAGAAGGGCCATTCCTGGGCTGTGACTGCCACCAGCCATCCTCCGGCTCCTCTTGCGCCACTGAGACTAGGCAGTACTGAGGGAGCAGGCTGGTGGGAAGGCTGCTCTGAGACCCTTTCCTGCGAAAATGCAGCCCAGATTGAAGCTGTTGAACTTCAAGGCTGCAGACCTTGGAGGATCGTTGGTACATGAGCTTGCACAAGCTTTGCTTTTCATCCAGACTGAGGAGCAAAAGGTTCCATGACCCCAGCCTTCCTCCCAGCACAGCAAGTCCATCTCCCATCCACTTGTACCATCACCTCAGGTTGATTTTCTCTCCTCCTCCTCCATCTCTGCGTGCCCCCATCCAAGAAATAGTCTGCCAAACACCCTTTGGTACAATTAGACCTGCAGAAGCCTGGGTGGCCACCATGGCACTTCTTTCAAATCCTGCTGGCTCGTCTCCTGCCAAAGGGCTTTTAGGCTGAGGTTCACCCAAGTTCAAAACCTGCATCCCAAATATCTCTCGCCGGCTCCATCCTGCGCCACAGCTCAGCTTGGCTGGCTTCCCAGACACCACTCAGCAAGGCCTGGAGGGGCTGATAATGAGAGAAAACCTTGGCACGCTCCTGGGATTTTTCCTCTTTTTTTCTCTTGAGAAGACCTTCTGCAGCACTTGAGGAAAGAGAAGATCACCAGACCTGCCTGTCCTACCTGGGAGCAGATGATCTTGGATGGGCATCTCCAATAAAGGATGGTATTGGCTTGCATGAGAAGGAGATAATCCTCCCCCAAGGCTGCTAGTGCTTTCAGTAGGGAATAAAGCAGCTACGCTGTCCTCCAACAAGCCAGGGAAGTCCTCCTAGCGTAACTTGAGGCACTGTCATTGCCTGCAGTCTCAGGGGCCACAGCCACATCTCCAGGAGAAGACATTGCTTTGGGGGACCCTTGCAGCCTGGCTACTGCGTGCTGGGGACACGTAGGGCATTGCCTTGAGGAGCAGGACGCAGCAGCCGTGGCACAAGCTGTCAGCTGGTGGCTCCATGAACACAGTGAGGTCACCCTTGTCCAGGGCTGGGGGGGACAACAGGAGGTACATGGGGGCTTGGAGGCCTCAGCATGGAGCCAGTCCAGCTGTGAAGGAGAGACGGAAACCGTCTGCCTCCAGGACAAGTCTTGCAAAGGCACAAGCTGCAGATGAACCAGCCCAATGATCCTGGAGATCAGGGAAAAAGTGCCCAGGGTGGGTCCTCTTGATGGGGAACAGGAATAACTGTGCTGGTCCCACTGCATGGTCCTGCAAATCCCATCCCTGGGGTCTCCTGAGGCCAACAGGTCTGCAGGGCAATTTCCATCACACACCGGGTACAGCATCTCCTGCCTGGGTGGGTGTTTCCACCCAAACCCAGGGCTTTCCCCACCCTTGCCAGCACCGAGCACCGGCATTCGAGTGCTGCACACCCAGACTCACCCTGCCACCCCCATCATTCACAGCACTTGACGATACTCAGCCCAGAGCATCTCAGGAGACATTGCCCTGCCTGGCAGCATGGGGGTGTGAGGTAAAAAGCCCCCGGGAAGAGCCCTGAGCCACAGCAGCAACTCTTCGCGCAGCCCCGGCACACCGACGCTGCTGTTCTCACCACCTGCTCGCTGCTTCGCGATGCACAAGGTAAATCAACCGTAAGATGCAAAAGCGCTTGAGGAGAGCAGCCACGCTGCTGCCATCACTCCGTTGCTATCATCTTGTCCCGAAAAAATGTCTCTGCCTCGGAAAGAAGCTGCTCTGGAAGGGGGAGAACATTTATCAGCATCTTCTGTGCAGCCCATCTGGAGAAAATCCCCCAGTTTGCAGTCGTCCCTGGGGGCCCGTGTCCCCAGCGTGAGGCAGTGTGCCGGGCTTTGGCTCCATCTGGAGCTGACCAAGGGCATGTGAACACACCGAGCTAGCAGCAATCTTCCCCAAGGACCAGCTCCGGGCTCCCACCAATTAGCACCTGATTTCTAATTACTGGGCAGTCAATTCTCATGATGACCGCCAGCCTGCCGCCCACCCCGGGTCGTTAATGCACCCCCCTGGTTTGCACCTTGTTCAGCATCCTCCTGAATTTAGCCACCAAAACCAGCAACGACTATGGGGTGAACTGGTATTTAGTGGTGAAGAGGTGCCGTTTGCCCCCTGCACATGCTGAGCAGCCAGGGGTGGCTCTCAAAACATGAGCTCGGTGGAGGGTGTTGGAGCCGGTGCCGCTAGATGTCAGCTGAACACAGCCCCGTAACGCCGGAGCCACGCCGGGACTTGTCCGATAGCTGCGCACCGAGGTTTTCCCCCAGCCGCCGGGAAGAACCTGGTGGTGGTGAGGCACTGAGGTCCGTGGGGACCCCACAGGCCAGGCTGGACGTCTCTGCGGTGGATGGGTTGGCATTAGCATCGCCTCCGTGCAGTGCGACTCTACAAATCTGGGTGTACTGGGATTGGTGCTACTGGGCTGGACTTGTAGCAGGAAAAATTTGGGGGAAAATGCCAAATCTCAGCCCTCCTGCTGGCAACATCGAGGGGAACAACAACAACAACAACTTCCATTGCCCCTTTTTCCCTTGACCAAGGTGCTCCAGGCAGGTTTGTCCCTTCTGAGCACAGCGAGCAGCACGCTTGCAATGGGCAGAGCCAGCCACCGCGTTTCCTGCTGCAGCCCCAGCTGCTGAAAACACCCTGTTTCCCCAGCTAATAAATAAATAATCAGGATTCTGTCCTCTCCTTGCGCTGTGCCCTGAGCGAAGCCGCTCCCTGTGTGGAGCTGCAAGGAGCTCGCAGCCAGGGAGGGAGGAGGAAGGCTCTGGGATTTTGGGAGTCCTGGCTCATTTTCCAGTCCTGCCCTGGGTGATGGCACCCAAACTGCACTGCTGCCTTCCGCCCCAGCACGCCGCCCCGAGCAGGGCTGGGCAGGACAGAGCTTCCCAAGGCTCCTCAGCTCCTGGGCAGGCATGGTTGTCATTGATAGTGATGACAAACCCCCTGGTCAGAGCTGTTCTACTATTCGTACAAAACCCCTTTCCAGGTTGATGCAGTTGCTCCTCTCCACCGCAGCACCCGCACTGTCCTGCATTTCCCCAGGACCTCGGTGCGACCACATTGTGAGCAGGAATTTCCCACCAGGCTATCACCCTCCTTTTTGTGTCCACTCGGGTCTTGCCGAGTTTCTTGTCTCCCATCTCCACGTCACCCTCCCAGAGCACCAAGGCGAACGGTGTCCCGCGAGCCTGGACAGTCTTCTCCGTGCCTTGACACAGCAACGCCGCCATCAGCTGTCTTGTCAGCTTTGGATCCAAAACGCATCGCTTCATGTTCACTTGTGCTAAGCTCCTCCATCTGGTTTTATACCCTCCCTGATGATGCTTTCTGAGGCATTAGCAGTGGATCCAATGTTAGTGCCATCAGCAGATTTCCTGGCATCAAATTCCTCTTGAACACCTTTAATCCCAAACTGAGCGCTTTGACCCTTGCGCCAACCCCGTGGTGCAGTGGGAGTCCCCCTTGTGTTAGCAATAACCCCATAGCCTGACCCAGCCCAGGCCAAACCCCTGCTTGGACCCCACCTCCAGCTTACACTGGGAAATGCCAGGTTAAAAAACCCCAAGTCTGGCCCATGTCACGCATTGTGGAAAAGCTGTAAGTAACCAAAACCAGCATAATTCTTTGGGCAGCACAGCAAGAATGGGCAAATCCCAGTTTTTGGGTCGAAACCCTGCTGCCCACCTTTCTTACCTTGGCATCTTCCGTGTCGGACTGGGTGCTCGTCTCCTCATAGAGGTCAGACTCCTCCGAGGCGATGGGGACCTGCACCGTCAGGCTGGGGTTGTTAATGAAATTCATGTGGTCCAGTTCATCCATGAAAAAATGCTCTTTGCCAGTGACTCCATCCAGGTACTCTGACTTGGGCTCCTGGCCAGTGTCCACATGGTTTAGCACAGAGTTGTCCCTCTTATTGGGCTCTTGCTCTTCCTCTGGGGCCACCTTCTTCCCCTTCCACAGCCTGCGGAGCAGCGTGAGGACAGAGGTCTTCACAAAGTCGATGCCCCTGGTGATCCTGCCAATAGCGATCTGCAAATTGTTCATCTCTCCGTCGTCGTCAGATGCCGCCAGGCTGTCGGCGCTGAAGGAGCTCAGCAGCAAAGCTAAGAACAGGTTCAGCACCTGGAGGGGACAAAAGCAAAGACCAGCGCTGATGTCTGGCACCAACATCGTCCCTGTAGGACGGAGCGGCAGGGATGAGTCATGGCCGTGAAGACCCCTTCATTGAGCATGTTGTGGGATTCCCTCCTTCTGTCACCCAGCTCTAGGGACTACAGAGATGCCAACCCCATCTCCTGGAGGACATGGTCCTCCTCACTCCTCCTCGGGCTCCGATGCCCTCAGTATCACCCCCAGCTTCTTGAGTCCTGCTGATCCATTTGCAAGTGATGCCAGTCGTTGGTTCAGCCCCTCTCAAACAACCTCCCCTGTGGGTCCATCAGCATGTCCCTCCCTTGCTCTCTTGGAGCTCTTGGTCTGCCTAGTCCCCACATGGGACCCCCAAGCCTATGGTGCTTCTCCTCACCACCCACAGGGATGCAGCTCAGCTCTGTCCCTTCTCTTCCTGGGGAGAGACCTCCTGCTTATTGTCATCCCAGCTGCAACTCTTCTTCTCCTTTTGCTAACTCTGGTAGCTCAGACATCAAGCAAGCTCCTGAGGGTCTCCAACATCCTGGAGCCATGTAGGAGCCTGAGCCACAGCCATAACCTCATCCCTTTCCACCAGAGACCGCTCTGCTCCATGGAGAGCAGCATTTCAATTCAGCACAAGTCAGCTCATGGGATGCAAATGCTCTATATAGCTCCAAGCACGGGCTCTCTCCTGCTTCCCCTAGATCTCCTACTTCACCATTCCCAAAACGTGACTGGACCCCACCACAGCCTCGCCTGGCACGGGCGGACTCGCTGCACGCCACAAACCCAGAGCTGCTCATGAGAAGAGGAGCAGGATGGGCTCTCCCCGGGGCAGGGGAGCATCAGCAGCACCCAGCCATGCACTCGCTGTGCAGGGCGGCCGATGGGCCAAGCCCACAGCTGTTGATGTTTGTGCCTTTTTGTGCCAGCAGCGTATCTGAGAAGGGAATTAGCTGCTATTCAAGGTCACTGCTGTTTTCACATGGCTCATACCATATGACTTAAATCGCATCTTTAAATAAATCCCTACTATACCATCAGTTTAATACTTACGTTAAGCACCAATTACAGCTAATAGTTGCTGTTGGCTCTGGTTTTTTTGGATAGGAATCTGCTACCTTGTCACCCGACTGACTTCCTCCCTTTTCCCTTAATAACCCCAAAGGAAATGCTCAAAGTGTCATTAACATTAAAGGACGACCGACTGTCGCCTTATTCCTCTGCAGGGGAAGTGGGGAGAAACACACACCTCCCTGTAGCCGGGGTGCTCGGGAGGCTGTGCGGGACAGGCTCCAGGACTCAGGAATGCCCAAGACATGGCCAGGAGAGCCTGGCAAAGAGGGTGAAGAGGGCAGAGATGGCTCTGTAGGTGGTCAGGCACTGTGTTTTCTACTTAGCTTTAGATGAACCCCTGCAGCAGCACAGAGCTCAGCAGGAGCTGCAAAGCTTGCCCGGAAAGCTGGGGTGCAATCTCGGACGGGGGGCTTCCTCTGACCCCACCAGCCAAAAATCGTGCTGCCTCCATACCGTCTCCAGGGAACCCTCCTGGAGGGGTGGATGGGCTGTCCTACTCCAAAAGCTGGCTTCAGAAGAGGGAAGGTTTCCAGAGCCCCTTTTGGGGAGGATCTCCAGGGAGCCCCAGCTGCAATTCCCAGGCTCTCAGCTCCTGCGCTCTCTGCAGCCCGTTCTGGAGACGCGCCTGCTGCTTACGGGTGATTTTCAGCCTGATTCAGCATTGCATTTCAAATGAACACGTTCTCCCTTGAAAGGCAGCATTACAAGCTGCTGGGTGACGGGCAGCCCGGGGAGACATCGAGCTGCTCCCCACCACGAGGCAACGCATGCACGTCTGCCCAGCATCACCCAGCACAGAGCCCGGGACACCCCAGGGCACGGTCTGCAGCCAGCACAGCTCTCTGCGCCGCTGTGGGGACCGGTTCAAAGCCCCAAACACCTAGCATGAGCCAGGGAAGCCAAGCAGCACCCGAATCCTGACTATCTGCCCTCGAAATGGGACACTCCAAGCTGTCCTGACCTGAGCCGTGGGGTGGTCTGGATTTTTTTTCCCGGGGCTGCTTTCACCCCACTGGAGAGCTGTGCCAGCCCCGGACTGGAGCAGCTACCCGAGAGGCGTCAGCAGCTCCCTGAGCAGATAGTTTTTCAAAGCAAATTCCAAAGGGCTTACACAACCCCGGCAAGTAATAGGAGCAATTCGGCAAGCCGCCGCGCTTCCCTCCCCTGCCTTGCTCCTTAAGAAGGGAGAGCAGGGCCTACGCAGCCTGGAAAACAAGCTTCAAAGCTGCCAGCGAGAGGGTTACCAAGTTTAGAAAGGATTTCACACTCGCCTGGAACTTGCAAACCTGCAGCGCTGGCAGCGAGCAGCTCGGGTTAGCAGGGAAAGCAACCAGCAGGCAGGGAGGGTGATGGTGACCAGGGGTTCACCAGGACCTGGAGGAAGGAGCCATGTGCTGCAGAGGGGTCATGCACCCCTGGGATGCCATGTGGGCTGTGGTGAGGAGTGGGGATGCTGGTGAGCTGCAAAAGCATTCTGTGTGGTTCTGCTCCCAAAAGAACCTGGGAACAAAGGGCCAGCATCTCCATCTCTTGTTGCAGAAAGTTGGGAAATGGGGAGAAAATCCTGAAAAGCCATGTGAAGAAGAAAGGACATCTTGAAGATGAGCTCTCTTTTGTCCCAGAGTTGCTCCTGCATCTGCCTAAAGCCATTATTAAATTTTCCATGCCTTGGTTTCCCCCTCTGTTCCTGATCTAGTTTCAGCTGAAGGTCCCTCATAAATTGCTTCTTACCCTGCTTTACACAGAGCTGAACACATAGCGCATGCTCACCGGGTCTACAGGAGGGAGGTCAAGCCTGTACAACTCCAACAAGACCATGCCTACAGGCCTAGCCCTGTAGATGAGCTGAACTGGACAGCACTGGCCAGTGAGTGAGAGGTGGCATTGTGTCCTCACCCCATGACACCCTCCGTCCTTGCTCCCCACCTTTCACTGAGGATCCACTCCAGCTCCAAGACTCACCACGAGGTTCCCAATGACCATGACCATCATGAAGACGATGAGGCACATAGTCTGGCCAGCCACCTCCATGCAGTCCCACATGGTCTCGATCCACTCCCCACAGAGAATGCGGAAGACAATGAGGAAGGAGTGGAAGAAGTCATTCATGTGCCAACGGGGCAACGTGCAGTCGAGGGAGATCTTGCACACGCACTCTATATAGCTCTTCCCAAAGAGCTGCATCCCCACCACGGCGAAGATGAAGACGATGATGGCCAACACCAGAGTGAGGTTCCCCAGGGCGCCCACTGAGTTCCCGATGATCTTGATGAGCATGTTGAGCGTCGGCCAGGACTTGGCGAGCTTGAAAACCCTCAGCTACAAGGAGCAAGGAGAAAAGGTGTTGTTTTGCCCGGGATTTTCATTGCCACAAGGTGTCAGCAAGGCTGCGAAACTGGGATTAGACCTTCATGTGGCAGTTTCATTAAGCCAGGAGGGATTAAGCACCCAACTGCTTTGCAAAGAGCACAGACTCCAACTTTCCTAAATATTTAGCTCGATTGTCAGTGTTATCTTTAACTGGGAACAAGTTGGTGACTGCCATAAAGGAGGTGGAACCAGCAGTTCTCCACCCCGGGACCAAACCCACCCCGGCACAGCTCATTCCCACAGCACGTACCAAGCGGAAGGAACGGAGAACGGAGAGCCCTTGCACATTGGCCAGGCCCAGCTCCACCAGGCTCAGGGTGACGATGATGCTGTCAAAGATGTTCCAGCCCTGCTGGAAATACTCGTAGGGGTCCAGAGCAACGAGCTTCAGGACCATCTCTGCCGTGAAGATCCCTGTAAAGACCTGTGGGAAACAGCACCCTGTCACTTTGCTGGAAAGCCAGTGCTGAGCCTTGGTGTGGGTAGCACCTCTCTTTTCTGGTGCATTCCCAAAACATTTCACCCCATTAGGTCCAGTCCCAGTTGGAAACAAGCTCCCCAGATGCTTCCCAGTATAGCTTGTGAAGCCAGACTGGGAATACTGGTGACTGCTTGCTTCTGGAGAGACACAAAGGTGCGTGTTGGCAGGTGGAAATTAAGTTTCTTTGGCAAATGGACCCCCGCTTTGAACAACTGCTGAATCACAGAGATTCCCAGCACCGGGAACTGGGCTGCTACTGGGATGCCCCTGCCCCTCCCCGAGCCCTGTGAAAGCTGATCTGGCTTTTACACATTACTCTTGTCCTGGGAGTACAACAGCGCCGTGCATTATCACATTACTCCGGAGTAATCAGCAATGTGACAATTAGCATCCTTGATGCGACCGCACGGCACAGCATGTGCAGAAGGGGCCCGGTGACAGATTTTGCCCTGGATGTGGATGGAGTTGGGATGCGCAGGTCCTTGCCTCCACTTTACAGAGAGGTTTCTGCACCAGCATCCCGGGGGACGGTCCCTGACGTGCCCCTTTCTTTGCATGCCATCCCTTTTCTGCTCCTGCCAGCTGATCCCCGCTCTCTTCGCTTACAGCCTGCCCGTTTTTCTGCTGCCTTCCTCTCAGGCACAGGCAGGCGACGTGGGGGGAGGCTGTGGCTCAGTGGGAGCTGCTTATCCTGCTCCCAACCCTCCCTGGCCCTTCCCCAGCAAATCCCCACCCCGGCGCGCTGGCTCCCTGCACGGGGGCGTACATACAGCCACAAACTGCCGCTGCCCCAGAGGAAAAGCCGGACCTGTCTTTGCAGCATGACCGTGCTTCCAGCCACAGACAATTAATCCCCTTGTATTTCCTGAATGAAACCAGAGACAAAGCAGCTATGTGCTGAGCGTCATCCTGCCCGCCCGGGGCGCGGGCACCGGCATGTGTCACTCCGGTGCCCGTGCACGGAGAGGCCCTGGCCGGTGCCAGAGCAGGGCAAGGTGGCAAGAGAGGAGGTGGAGATATCTGCCATCCCCTAGCTGCATTTCCTAGCGCTACCAGGGGCCTCCTGGACTTGTCCCAACAGCAGTCTGCATCCAGCTGAAAGCCAATTACTCCGAGCTCCAAGCAGGAGCAGCCGCAGCTGGTTGCTAAATATACCCATGAAAGCAGGACAGCCCAAATCTGCAGTGATTTCACTGGAAAAAGTCCTGATTATTATTATTTAATGCTGCTGGCACTGTGGTCTCCTGCTCTGTGGGGACCTGTTCGCTCCCAGCATCAGAATCGGCCCCAGCTCTGCCACATGGCCACCCAGCATCATGAGGACACTGTGGTGTCAGCCAGGGCTGGCAGCAGCTCGTGCCTGACCTCGGGTTGTGATGTAGAAGATGGCTCAGGACAGCTCTGCAAGGCCATGGCCACATTGCCATTGACAGGATGCACCAAGCAAGACAGAAGCTGCAGCAGAAGGAGCAGGGAATGATGGATCCCACCCCCATACCACTTCCCTCAGTCTGAGCCATCCTGGAGTCCAACTCATCACAGGGATGTTGGGATCAGACCCCTGCAGCAATTTCTCAGCAGCTGGGACATGTTTCCAGGCATGCATGCATGCTGTTCAGGTGACACAATGGCAGAAGAGGGGATCTGCCTACCAGGGTGGATGTTGTGGCTGCTCTGGCTCTAAACAGGGAAGGACGGGATGCCCATAGCTGCCTACCAGGTTCCCCACGGACAGCACATTCTCAAACTCCTCTGTCATGGGGTAATGCTCCATGGCCATGAAGACTGTGTTAAGCACAATGCAGATGGTGATGCCCAGGTCCACGAAGGGATCCATCACCACCAGCTTGACAAACTCCTTTAGCTTCAGCCACAGAGGACAGCAGTTCCAGACCAGGAATGTGTGGGCAAATTTGTACCACCAAGATGGGCACTTCTGGTGGGCTTCCTCCAGCTCTGAGGGCAGAAAGGAAAAATTACATCAGTGTAGGCTTCTCCTGTCCTCCCCTGGGTGGGCCGAGTGCTAACCCCCTAGACAAGACCTCTCCTGAGGTCCTGCTCCCAGCCCTAGACCATCCATGAGTTCAATATGGAGGCTAAAAGGAAGACCCTTCCCATGTCCAGGCACAGTGATGTTGCAGACCTTACCCTCCAAACCAGAGAGGGAAGGAAAGGTAGATCAGTCAGGGAACTGTGGGTCCAGTCCTGCTCCCAGCAGCCAGGCAGGGTTTGGGGTGTCTCTGCCCTGCTGGGGTGGCAGGGACACCCAGGGGAACTGCTCCAGTGTGGCTGGAGGGCTTGGTGCCCATTCCCAGGGAGCACAGGGCTGAGAAGCCTGTTGTTGCAGAGTCTACGGTGCTTTTTGCTGAAGTTGAGACAGCAGCTCTTGGAAAGCCATTCAGCAGCTCTCGGTTCCTTTTGGAGACCGCTGTAATCAACTGCAATCCCATTCGTTTGCAAGGGATATTGTATTATTGCCTCCACACATCATCCTAGAGAGCTGGGATGAAAAGCCTTGCTTGAACATCACTGCAGTGCACTGAACCTGTATGGAGACCCCAGGTCCAGAGTCATCCCTTGCATGGGGCTGGAGATTTGGGACAGCCACTATCACTGGTGGGTGCTGAGCACCCCAAGCCCACCAACGCACCGTGGCTGAGCTGAAACAGCCGGCACAGAGCCCTCACCCAGGCTGGGGATGGACATACCTTCCACAGCATTGGAGATGACACTGACGGCGCTCCCCACTCTCTTCTCAAGGCCTGGCCCATCTTGGTTGCCCACAGTGAGGTGGTTCAATTTATCCGGTTCGTTGGTTGGGTTGAACTAGAAGGAGAGGAGGCCACAGGAGATAAATGCAGAGTGCTGCAGGCTATTTAATGCACTTAGAGTGGGAGCAAAAAGGGCATGGTCTGGAGAGACCTTGGGGTGGAACACGGGAGCTGCAGGTGAGCTGCAGAAAGGCTTGTAGGACCCACAAGCTGGTTGCAAGCCTGTCCCTCCACCGGGACTTATCAGGGTGGGCACCCTCCAGGGACAGCAGAGAGAACTGAGCACGTACATCAATCACCGTAGCAGATCGCTCCAGCACGACCTTGGGGACCACTTGCCCATTGCAGTCCTTTGCCTTGTCCTGGTCACTGTTCAGGTCCGAGTCACGCCCCTTCTCGGCCACGCCGCTGGGCAGGGACCCGCTGCTGGACTGTCGGTCCTGCAACTGCAGCAACGCACATCTCCATCACCTGCACGTCCGCAGCCATCAGAGCTTCCCACCCTCGCTGCGGGGCACCAGGCTAACGCGGGGCAGGACTGTGTGGCTCCAGAGCCCGCTGCCGCAGGACCTGGGCAGCACACTCAGATCCTCACAAGCAACGGTGGGGGAGAACAATTTGCAGCGTGCGCCTGAGGTGGCAAACCCATCCTCTTCACTTGCACACCCCACGGTGCTGAGCGCTCTGCACAGCAGTATTAGACCTGTTCACATTTGGCCAGGGTGAATAATTCCTAAGCACCAAACTATGCCAACGCTCTAATTTCTGTCTTGCAGGAAATTTTAATCTTTAAAGCGTGCTTTCATGCCATGTGAGAAAGAAGCAAAAATCTTCAAAGCTCTTGCTGAAAAGTGATGTCCAAAATTTTTGGACTTGCACTGAATTTGTGAATGTTTGGCTCAGAATTTAATTTTTTTTCCCAAATGTTGTTTTATTAGGTTTCCATTTGCACACGCAATTGTGTCTTTTTTTTTCCTTTCTTTCTTTCTTTTTTCCTTTCCCACAGTGGTATTAATGTTTGAAGTTCACTGCACCCTCTGGTAGCACTGAGGATGCCACAACGGAGTGGGAACCTCTCTGCTCCCACTGCAAATGGCCGAGACACAACACGATTTCCACACTCGGGCGCTGGATATTAAATGGCCCCAAGTGCCCATCTCTCATAGGTGCTTTTCCCTCACTCTCAGCCCTATTCCCTCCGTCTTCTCCATTCAAAACCCCACTGGACACGTTCCTGAGTGATGTGCTCTAGGTGGCCCTGCCTTGGCAGGGGGGGTTGGACTAGATGATCTTTCGAGGTCCCTTCCAACCTCTCACATTCTGTTATTCTGTGACTCCTATGGGTGTCAATAAATGAGCGTCACCCCTTAATAAAGCCTTTGGGCAACTCACTGGTTAATTCACTCAGGGACTGGCCACAGCATCGCTGTAAGCTCAGCCCTGGAGTCCCAAGCCCTCGGGCAGGGCTTGCTTAGACCCATCCTGCAAACAGCAGCAGCGAGATAAGAGCAAGCCACTTCCTCAGAGGATGTTGTGGCTCAGCACAGATAAGCAATGAGAGATAGAGGCTGCAGAGAGAGGAAAATACTGTTTTGTGTCTCTGCCTACATGCGAGGAAGCTGGTGGTTGGCCCACACTAAGTTAGATTTGCAGAGATGTCTCCTGAGGACATTGTTGCCACAGATCGAAACGGTGAATGGAGAAGGAAAATGGCTGGGCAGCACTCTCAGACATCACAGGAGCTTTTGGCCACTTTTTAGGCATATTGTACTGAAAAGAGACTCCCAAGGACCAGAAAGGGGCTAAGGTAGCACCCTGAGACCTCAGTGGAGCAAATGGATGGAAATCAGGCATCCTAGAGGCGCCAGCTCGGGGAGGTATCAGTGCAAACTCTCTGCAGTATCAGGCACGTGCATCTGCTCATGCGCTGGGGGACAGCAGCGAGGTCAGGCCCCCAGAGCGGCGCCTGTGCTCCCGCAAGGACATCAGGACCTCCTGGGGTGAGACGCGGGGTCTCTGGAGCCCTCTCTGCTGCTTCCAGTCTTGGCTAAAAGCAAACGGTTTGCTAATGCCTTTAGCTTTCCTGCAACTGCCCTGTTTTCCTTGAGTGCTGCTTCCGTGCCCTGCTCATAATCCGACCGTGCGGGCTCTCTGCCAGGTTTCCTGCTCTTGATGTGCTGCTGGAAGATGTATTGTGAGTTCTGGTGCCTTTTATGCCTTGTTTCTCACCTCCTCCATTCAAGCCACCCCACACCTCTGTGCTGCACCTCTCTGCTGCCTCCCAGTGCTCCCTGTGCTGGTTTTTGGACGTGGAAATGAAATCTTTTCAGCTTTTTGTTTTTCCCCCCACCCAGGTTAGTGCCTCAATTTTTTGATTCAGATATGACCCCAAAAATAAGTTACTCAATTATTTTCTTTGCTTACTGTGGAGCAAATGGGGCTTATCCTTGGATTTTTCATAAACAGAGGCACCACCACGTTTGTCACTGCCTCCCCTTTTCTCCCCCTGTTCCTAGAGCCCCTCATTACACTTTCCACCAACCATCTTCTCTTGCTCCTCTTGGTGCTTCTTCAGCTGCTCCATGAGCTGCTGAAATTCCTCCTCCTTCTGCTGCTCCTCCAGCATCGTGGCATCGTTTTGCTCTGCGTAAGCCATGGCCACCACTGCGAGGATGAGGTTGATGAGGTAGAAGGAACCCAGAAATATAACCACCACGAAGAAGATCATGTAGGTTTTCCCTGCTGCACGCAGTGTCTGTGGAAAGAGGGGGCACAGGCTGTCACGTCACCTTGGCGCGATATCAGTTCGGCGATTGAAGGTCTTGCACCAGGATGCCCTCCCTTTTGTGGCAGGAGTACAATACTTTGCTCCCATCTTCTCCAAGGGCTGGTCATTGCCCAGCTGACCTTCCTGAGGTCCATGGCACGGGGTTAGGAGCTGTGTGAAACAGCCACAAGCACTGGCAAACCCAGCCACGCTGCTCTGTGCTACCTGGTAGCCCAGGGGCTGCAAGCGTGTATGGAGATGGGACCAGTATTTCGTCAGAGACTCACTTTGCTGTTACAGGGGCTGATGTCTCTCAGCCCCCAACTTCTCAAGTCCCACCCTTGGGCCAAGAGTGGTCCTTTTCTAACTCCAGATTTGGACATAATTGTTTCCAGAGGACACGTGTGGCATTCAGACATAGGCTTGCTTTTATCTAAACAGTCTCTGGACTCAGGGTCAGTTGGGATTTCACGGTGCCTGCATCTTCTCCCTAGAGGATGACTCAGTGGAGGGGACAAGCGGCCTTTCCCCCTTACGCTCTCCTTTGGCTCAAGCTAGAGATGTACTAGATACTCTTATAAATCCCTGATTCCCATGATGCAGCTGACAGCACTGCTGAAGCACATCTGGGCTCTTCCCTGGAAAATACACTGCACTGCTCAGGTTGGAGACCTGGATGGGACCATGCCCCATCTCTGCTGATCCTGGTTAGATCCATAAGCCACAGTACAAGGTCCCACAGATTTCCAGTCAAGTGACTTTTTACCCGTCCTAGACCAGGAGAACATCGAAATGATGAGCATTTCACAAGGATAAAAATTTGGTACCTACCAGCTGGAAGAGGTTTTCCCAGAAGTCCTGCGTCATGAGGCGGAAGAGGGCCAGGAAAGCCCAGCTGAAGGTATCGTAGCTGGTGTAGCCGTAGTTCGGGTTCCTCCCCGCCTTCATGCACTGGTACCCTTCAGGGCACTTCCTACCAAAGGAGCCGTGGGGGCAGCTGGCATGAGCCCCCGGTGCTGCCCCTCCTGCATCCGCAGCGAAACGCTCCATCCCTGGAGGTGCTGAGATGCTTCAGCAGAACCCTCCCCCCCACCTCCCTCAAAGCTGGTACAGTCACGATGCCCAGACTGACACCACCTTCCCCAAAGCTGATACAGTTGGGATGCTCGAACTGGTAACCACCCCCCTCCTCCCACACTGATACAACTGGGATGCCTGGACTGATACCCCCTCCAGGCTGATAGAGTTGGGATTCCAAGAGCATTCACCTGCAGAGCCACATTCCCAGCCCCGATCCTGTCCCATCCCAAGAATCAGTGGTCCCACAGGCTGCGCTGGCTGCCTCGTCCCCTCCTGGGGATCAGAGGGGACCTCAGCCACCAGCGTGAGCTGCACTCACCCAGCATCGCTGCTGTTCCCGCAGAGCAGGGCATCAAGTGCTCCCTCCAGAAAGTAGAAATTGGCTTTGTAGTTAGGGAAAGAGCAAGAGATAAAAAAAAAATAATTAAAAAAAAAAAAAGATTTTCAAATTCCTGGCAGCTTCTCGCTGTCAGGGAAATTCCCTGAATCCCAGCGTTGGGCGCTGGGTTATCTCCTCTCTGCTGACTCTGCTGTTTGCATTGAGCTACTTGGCACTAGCTCAGAGAGCTCATGGCATTGTTTCACCGACCCAACTAGGTGGCTCCCCAGCCCATAAAGAGCTCTGGAAACAGCCAGGTTGGCCAGGGTCAGGCCTCCTGGGAAGGTGAGTTAACATGTGGTCAAAGGACCAGGGCTGGTGTGTTTTATGGAGAAAACATACAAAATAGCAGGGCGTTCCCAGAGAGCACCGAGCATGAGGGACTGCAGGGGTCCCAAAAAAGCCTGGGGATACTATCTGCTACTGCTCCATGGCTATCATCTTCCTCCTGCTGCTCCCATCCCAACCAGACCCTGCTTGGTGGGGAAACCCACCCTGCCCTCAGACCTGGGGTCCTTAAAGTTCCTCCTTGCAGCATGAGCACAGACCCAGAGCCACAGGAGCTGCCAAGCAGTGCCACTGGGGGTCACCTGCCCCCGGAGACACAGATGACTACCTGGAGACACCAGCCCCAGGACATGGCAGAGGACAGCTGGACCCCATCTTGGGCATCACCTAGCACAGCCCTTCCAGGAGCCACACAAGAATTTCTGGAGCTTCCTCAAAGCATCAACGGCTCTGCCTGGCTTCTTGCCCCCAGGCTTTTATCTAACACCCCGAGGAGATGTCCTGCTTGTGAAAGCCCAGGCGATATGTTTTTGGCCTGGCTCCAATAGCTGTTAACCTGAACGCATGGCTGCAGGGTGCTGTTGCTATTTGCACTGCACTCATTAGATCCTATATATTGAATTTGCACCCCTACCAAGAAGCCTTCCTGTAATTAATGCCGGAGCTACTTGTACGGTTGAGCAAAGCAACTCAGCTGAGACGTAACCCGACCTTCTGCTGAGCTCTGTCGAGTGCCCTAAACGAGACGTGAAACGTCCCTGTGGAGCATCCTGCCACCGTGCAGCTCTGCCAGGCAGATTTGCTGAGATTTTTACATTTTCATGGAGTTTAAAAACCCAAAACCAAAGAACAAACAAAAAACCCACCACGCTTTTTTTGGGCCAAACTTGTTTCAGATAAGTGGTAGGGAAACAGCAACATTGGAGACCTGCCCGAGGACTGGTGTTTGTTCCCACCTGCCCCTTCTTCCCCTCCCGTTGGCAGTTGCAGTGTTGCATGCGATGCTCACTGGACACAGCACTGCTTGGGGAAGGATCCAGCTCTGGTGCAGCAGTGACAGTGGGTGAAAAATGTCAGTCCTACATCCTTCTCTCTGGTTTTTCACCCAAAGTCCCATCTGCTCCTGGAGCTTGGTCTCCCTGCTGTGACCAGCCTGATGGAGCAGCTGTTTGCCAGTGCCCACCCTGATGGGGAGATTGTGCCCTCGCTTGCTAGTGGGAGAGAGGGAGACAGGGGTTCGTCCAGGCCTCCTCATGGTGAAACCTTTCTAGAGGAGTTTAGGTTGCCCAGGTGGACTGCATTTTCCCTGACAAGGAGGATTTGATCCCATCTGTCCACCCTGTGAGTATGCACAATCCTTGTTTCACCCACAGGCTACATCTCCCTGCCAAGCACCTTGGCAGGACGATCCATGCAAGCAAACCACCTTGGTCTGACATGGAGGAAGAACAAGGAAACTGAGGAGCAAACCAGGGTGATGGGGCAATGGAGAAGGGGATGCACAAGCGCTTACCTTCATCATTGATGTAGGCCTCGAAATCAAAGGTGCTGTTGCTGGTGAAGTTGCTGGTGAAGTTGCTGACGATGCCATCGGTGAAGTTGCTGTAGAACGTTGCGTTGGCCAATGTGTCGTTGTTCAGCCCCAAGTCCCCAAGCAGAGTGTCATTGAGGGGGGGCCACCGCACACACTTGTGCCGGAGGTTCCCCATGAAAAGCTGGAGACCGATTAAGGCGAACACGCTCAGGCAGAAGACAGTGAGGATCATGACATCAGAGAGCTTCTTCACTGACTGGATCAGAGCCCCAACGATCGTCTTCAGCCCTAGGGTGGAGGCGTCACTACTGAGCTAATTGCTCATTTGTTAATTGCAGAGAACATGCTATGGTGTTCCCAACAGGTGCTGTATCTGGTGGGGACATATAGTATCACCAAGTTCACCCCATGTGTTCAGACCCTCAGCTCTGGGCCCCACGTTGCATCCCAGCTGCCCCTCTGTCCCCACACATTGCTGGGCAGCATAAACTCCTCCCCCAAAGCTGTCACCCTTGGACCAGTGCCAGCCAGGCCTCCCCATGCCAACCTTAACCTGGGTATCACATGCCAAAGCCCACCCAAGCCTGGCAGCCATCAACTCCTTTTGACTTTATGTTTTCCCCAAATGCCACAACCTGGCCTCTTTTTTTTGGCCCAAACCACTAGAGCAGACCACTTTGCTGTGGCACATGGAAAAGCTATTTGCCAGCCCAGCTGGAAGATGCTGAGCACTGTGGTCCAACTGCCCCACATGCTGCTGTCCCGTGGGTGGTCAGGAGCCCAGCTGGACCCTCCATCCTGATCCCTTCAAGCTGGAGAAACCCCAACACGTCTGACCAAAGGTGATGAAGTGACTTCTGCATTAAGCATTGGGAATAACTCATCTCTCCCCCCCACTGCTGTTGTTTCCTCTGCAGAGGCGGCTCACCCGCAGACCCTCGGTGGGCTTTTGACACGGAGGATGTTGTTCCGTCACCCAAGGTCTACATGGATGATGGGTCATACTGGAACACCCTGAAGTTGTTCTTAAAAGCAGCTCTGAGCTTTCTCACGTGGAGGCAATTCTCTGAACACACATGATTCTTATGCCTGTCATCATGCCCGTTCCCCCGCCTCTCCCCAAACTATTTAGGTAAAACCCTGTTCTCCGAGGGCTTGCTATGTCGGGAAACTGCTGAGGACAGCCGTTCTAAACCGGCTTATTTTTGCAACTTCTATTTCTGCAGAGCCTCTTGGGGGGATGTCACGCCAGAAAAAGTAGCAACGGGCGTATTTCTAAATGTGGTTTTTAACCTGTTTGGTGAAGGCAGAAAGCCACTCAAATATGAACCCTAAAGTTCTGGAAACAGCAGGGACACAGGAATTTATTCACCGCGAGAAATTATCATTTTCAGATCAATCTCACACTTCTTCAAGGAGTCTGAGCTATCATTTCTGTGGCACCAAAGCAGAGTACTGAGAAGGTATCAAATTTGGGAACCAGCCATCAGAGGCGTTTGGTAACGCGCTCCTAACGCCGCAAGCGGGATGTTTGGGGTGATGTCAAACACTCACCACATGGCTCTCGCGCTAATACCCATTAAACGTCTCAGCCCTAGCACCAGAGCAGTCAGCTGTGGGGACAGAACCGAATGTTTGGCTCCAAGGACCAAGTAACGTGTATCAGTTAACTGGGCCCATGAACATGACGTCAGCACAAGCCCACCTGAGGCATCTACAAGGAGCCCCGAAAACACCACAGCTTGTCAGGGGCTTTCCCTGATGTAAAAATCAGCAGGACCTGACCCAAAAAGCTGAATTATTATGTGGAAAATTATTTGTAAGTATCAAATACCTTCTTTCCCCTCTTTTCTCTTGGAGCTGGCAAAAGAACTAGAAGGAATCGCTTTGAACTGTGGGAAAACCTGAGCTGAAGGAAAGGGGAAATGGAGAGAGGACACCCCTTCTTTGAGTCTCACCTGGTATCACTGTGATGGTTTTCAAGGCACGGAGGACGCGGAAGGTCCTGAGAGCAGAGATGTTCCCCAAGTCCACGAACTCGGTGATGTAGCTGCGGGACAGGAGAGGAGAGGGCTTCAAGGGCTCTGCTGGGCACCCCCCCGCCCTGTTTCTCAGCCCTCCTCCCCAGGGTTGTGTCCCCCTCCGGGTGTAGTGGCCAGACCTGTCCTCTCCCCACCCCACCAAACTCACGCCATGGAGATGACCATGAAATCCAGCCAATTCCACGGGTCACGCAGGAATGTGAAGTTGTCGATGCAGAAGCCTCTCGACAGTATCTTGATGAGGGACTCAAAGGTGTATATCCCAGTGAAGGTGTATCTGAAATGGGAACGATGACTCAGGGGATGCTCACCCAGGTCCAAGGGCCAGCTGAGGATGAGGTTTCATCCACCCCTCCTGGTGGGACCACCTTGGGGAGCTGAGTCTGGGGGCTCACAGTCACAGGCTGCTGGGTTCCTGGGTTGCTTTGGCACTGAGGGAGGTTTTCACCTCACCTCGTAAGGCACATTTGAAGTACCACTCCCTTTGGTGACTGTTCTGCAATGCCTCTGACCCCTGCTGATGTCCCACACCACCGCGCTCTCTGTAACACCCTGCTGAGATCCAGCTGTGCAGAACCGCAGCAGAAAATGCTGTATTTTCCCCTTCCCACTTGGGGCTGGTTCTCTATGCTGCTTGGACTGGTGGATCTGCTCAGCCTCCCAAGACCATCACCACTGACCGAGCCTAGCCTGCTTAGCAGTGGTCTCCTGGCACAGGGACCCCACCAGATTTTGGGCAGCTCTGAAATACTCCCACTCTTTGCAATGCCTACTGCAGTGCATGGACACCCCTTCTGAGATTGAGAGGGCCACCGGTATCTTCCAATGACACCTCTCTTCCTCTGAAGGGTGCCTGGATCCCAACCCCCTCTCTCAGCCTTGGTTCTGTCCCTCCTGAGGATGGCCAAGCTGGGATGGTCCCCCCATGGCTGGAGGAGATCATGGGAGGCAGGGACTTACTCCACGTTCTTGGACCATGCCGGGGGGTTGCTCATCGTCATAAACACGCAGTTGGTTAAAATCGTGATCATGATGAACATGCTGAATAATTTAAAACCTGGTCAAGGAGCAATGCTGTGGCTCTTGCCTAGATTCCTCCCTTCACACAGTTATGGAGCCAAGCACCCCTACTCCTCTTGTCCTGGCTCCCAGTGTGGTCCCATGCCTTGACTTGCTTCTCCTTCAGCTCTCTCCTGGCTCAAACTTTCCCCTTAGTCCCTCTGCTTCCATACACGGTCCTGGCCCCTGCCCTCCCGTTCTGCTCCCCTCCCCATCTCTGTGCTGCTGGCTCTGCCTCCCTTGTCCCCTGTGCTCTTTCATCTCCATCACCCCAGAATACAGCTTTCCCCACTTGTCTTATCCCTCTGCCACAAACACACCCTCTTTTTCCCCCTACCTCCTGGCCACCAACCCCTGCTGCCACCAGAGCTCTGCTGGGATCACTTCCCACACATCCTAGTGACCCTCCTGATTTGAGGGTCACTTTTCTGTCCGTCCATCTGTGGCTGTCTTACACCAAATGCCCCAGCACTGTCCAAGTTGCCTCCTTCCCTGCACCTCAGCGTCCTGATTCCTCTGCTTTCCCTCTCCCAAAGCATCCTTGGAGCTCCCCAGTTCACCCACTTCTCAGATGGGACAGGATTCCCTGACCTGTAAACATTTTCCTTTCTTTCCACAGAAGACTTGAATCTCTTCCTATGAAGTTCTACCACTTAGTTTCCTTCCCTTCTCCAACCAAACAGATACCTTCCTTCCTTCCTTCCTTCCTTCCTTCCTTCCTTCCTTCCTTCCTTCCTTCCTTCCTTCCTTCCTTCCTTCCTTCCTTCCT
>VWZZ01003954.1:23509-48270 GCA_013399095.1 Psophia crepitans | reverse complement strand
TCTGGGCTCCCCAGTTCCAGACAGACTGGGAACTACTGGGGAGAGCCCAGCGGAGGGCTGTGAGGATGATGAGGGGCCTGGAGCATCTCTGGTTTGAGGAAAGGCCAAGAGAGCTGGGGCTGTTGAGCCTGGAGAAGAGAAGCCTGAGCGGGGATCTGATCAATGCTGATCAATATCCGCAGGGGGGAGGTGTCCAGAGGAAGGGACCAGACTCTTCTCAGGGCACCGGGCACAAACTGGGACACGGGAAGTTCCACCTGAGCATGAGGAGAAACTAGTTCCCTCTGCGGGTGCCGGAGCCCTGGGCCAGGCTGCCCAGAGAGGGTGTGGGGTCTCCTTCTCTGGAGAGATCCCAGCCCCGCCTGGATGCCACCCTGTGCACCCTGCTGGGGGTGCCCCTGCTCTGGCAGGGGGTGGGACTGGGTGGTCTCCAGAGGTCCATCCCAACCCCTACCTTCTGTGGCTGTATCACCCCGAGTTCCCCCAGGGATGCACAGATGCATGCTCAAGCAGGACCCACAGCACCCATGGAGGGGACCAGCCCACCCTATCTCCTGGGGACTCTGAGGATTCACAGGAGCTTGCTGGTCTAGGTAGCCTCAGTTTCCCTGGAAATAGGGTTTTGTGAAACTATTAGGGCAAGCCTGTGTTATGGGCCACACCAACGCTCTGCAGGGCTCCAGCCCCTTCTGCAGCACGCTGCTGTCCAAGGCTTCAGTGCCAGGGGGGCTGCACGGTCCATGTGTTCCCTGGAGCTTCCCGCTGTGTGCTGCCCCTCCAAACCCCCAGCAATGCCCTGTCCCCACCCGCTGCACCCAGCCCGCGGTCCCGGCGGAGGTGGCTGTGCCTCCAGCTGCCACCAGCTATCACGGCAGGAGTCGGGTTTCTGCAGCCCCATGACTCTGCTCATTCCTCGCCCCGGCAGGAGCAAGCACAGGAGGGGAGCTCGAGCGAGCAGCACCAGCTTTGCTTCTGGCCCGTGTCTCCTCTTCCTCTCGCTGGGCTAAACCAACCATGCCGTGCTGATCCCGCTGCCGATGGAGTAGCCCCTGGCAGCACCAGGCATGTGGCTTGCAGCCACGGGGGGAGATGCTGAGGGCCAGCAGCACTGCCCAGGGCTAAGCAGGAGGTCCTCAAAGGTGGTGGTACCCTGGGCATGGAAATGTTTGGTGGCTTTTTGGGGTCTTTTGCAGCATCTGGTCATGCTCTGACCCCTTTGTGGCCACCCAGAGACAGTGGGATGACCCCAGGGAGCAGGATCAAGACTTAAGCTTACGGCCAGCTCCTGCACGCTGCAAACCTGGAGCCATCAGCATCTCGGGTTGGTCACTGCTTCCCAAAAGAGAAGGAGCCAAGACCAAACACAGGCTCTGCAGGGGGCTTGGCTCAGCACCCCTCTCCCCCAGTGCACCCAGTTCCCACACCAGTGGGTGTGGGGGACATAGTGTGGGGTAGACAGCCAGGTCCCACCACCCCACATGAAGCAGCTCCCCTTGGGACCAACCACCCCAAGCTGCTGGGAGGAGGTGAAGAGCCCCTCTGCTCCTGGCCCGGCACATTTATAGCAGCTGCTATAAATAACCGAGATCAAACTCTTTGCGTCTCCGATAGGTAAAAGCGGTTCGGGTGCAGCAACAGGTGCTGTCCCAGGCACGAATCACCCCCATGGCCCCGTAGGGCTCTGCCCCTCCTCTCCCCAGAACCCAGGTCCCCCCCAGAGTCCCTTATTAAAGGCGGACTCTTGCCCCATTCGCTTTCACGCTAAGAAATTAATCTCTTAAAATGTCTTTCCAAAGCTCTGAGCTCTATTTACTGAGCTGCCATCTCTAATTTCAGACTCCCAGTTAAGCTGGATAACTCCTTTTTTACTCTGACAGCCTTGACCTGTTGCTTTTGGACACACCGCGCATGTCCAACCCCTTGACATGCCATGGATGAGCATCTCACCTCCCAGTTCAGCATCAATTACCAGTAGGCAACTGGGAGCAGCTCCCTGCTCAGGAGCGCATGGTCTTCACTTCAATAGAAACTCAGTTTCCTCTGGTATTTTTGCTACTCTGAGGACACACAAATGAATCAGACTCTAAAGTAACAGGAGGGGTTTGGAAGCTACCAGAGATGCTGCGTAATAGGTTCTGTATAATCAGGACAGACAGAAGGGTGACAGGGTCCTGTCTGAGACTGCTTGGAGAGCCACCCCATCCAGAATTAGCACTTCATCGCTGCGCAGAAGATAATAACCTCCTGTGGGCTGAGGAAGAGGGGAAGGAGCTCCTTGAATGCTGTGTGCAGACATGTGGCTGTGGGGGACAGAAGGTGCCTGGGGGTCTCCCCTCAGCCTGCTGGCCCATGCAGGTGCTGGGCTCAGCCCATCACCCCGGCTCCAGGGCTCTGCCCCTCCCTTCCCAGGGTATTTCTCCCCAGCAATGCTCCCCCAGCCTGGTAAGCCCAGAGATGCACTTGTTCCCTCTCCATAGTCAGGGATGGGTTAACAAAGACAGATACAACTGGGGTTAAACCACAGCAGTGTCTCAAGTGAAGACACACTGCTCCTGGGAGGTCTTCAGACACACAGCACACAGGAGACGGCAGTGGGAACCTCTGAGCATCTGCAGAATCGCAGACAGACCACCAAACGCATCTCCAGGAGCTGCCCTTACCCATTTGCAAACCTGCCCTCAAGAGTCATCCTCTTAACAGGAGACACTCAGGAAAAACCCCAGAGGAGGCTGATAGGAACACAAGTCCAAGACAGAAGATAACCTGTATGGCCATCAGCAAGTGCAAACCAGCCTCAGAGCCAGGCAGCGCTCAGCCAAACACTCGGGTGCACAGCTCGGGGGGACTCCCTGCCGCAGGGATTAGCGTGGAAACAATGAGCTCGGGCACCAACAGCCAGCTCCGGGACAGCCCGTGCCAGGGAACCCAGAGCTGGCCTGCATCCTTGTAGCTACAAGAAGTTAACACTGAGGGAGATAAGCCAGCACCCAGCAGCTCAAGAGCTCTGCAAACCAGACCCTGTTGCACACACAGCCCAAACCCATCACGGCACACAGAAAGCACAATCCTGCAGCAACCACTCCCTGCTACCTGCACCCCAAATCCTCCTGGGACACACCACTTCCACCCAAACCAGCACACAGAAGCTAACTAGGGGGCATCAAACCCAGCATTGCTGGCCGGGCCAGGGACGGGATGGTCCCACTCGGCCCTGCGCTGGGGCGGCCTCACCTCCAGTGCTGGGGGCAGGGTTGGGCGCCACAGCACAAAAAGGGCATAAAACTGTTGGGGAGTGTCCAGAGGAGGGAACAAAGGTGGGGAAGGGTCTGGAGGGGCAGGCGTGTGAGGAGAGGCTGAAGGCCCTGGGCTGGTTCAGCCTGGAGAAGAGGAGGCTGAGGGCAGAGCTCATGGGGCCTCCAGCTTCCTCCCGAGGGGGAGCCAAGGGGCAGGCGCTGATCTCCTCCCTCTGGGGCCCAGCGACAGAACCCCAGGGAACGGCCTGGAGCTGCCCCAGGGGAGGGTTAGGGTGGAGATCAGGAGAAGGTTCTTCCCCCAGAGGGTGGTGGGGCCCTGGCACAGGCTCCCCAGGGCAGTGGTCACCGCCCTGAGCTGGGCTGAGTTCAAGCAGCGTCTGGCCAACGCTCTCAGCCATCTGCTGTGATGGGGCTGGGCCTGTGTGGGGCCAGGGTTAGGGGTTGGGCTGGTGGGCCTGGGGGTCCTTTCCGACTCAGATATTCTGTGGCTCTACAATTCTAACTGCACACAGGACAATCCACCCCTCTCCATCCCTCACTTATTTATAACCTGAGGACACCCAGGGTGGGGCAGGATGGTGCAATGGGGACCAGCTGGGACCGAAGGGCTTGGGATGAGTCACTGCTCAGTGATGGGTTCTTGGTCACATGCATCCCAAGTGCTGCTGCAAACACCATCCATCCTCCACGCTGCCCATCCCCCTGGCAGCCGTCTCGCTCACCCAGGAGGACCCCAGGGGCTGTGCCATGGGTCTCGCTCTCCCAACCCTGCTGCATGGCCCCAGAAGCACGTCCCCAGCAGGTCCCCTCTCCACTCCTACATGTATTAAGTAGTTTTTAAAAAACCAAAACCGCATGGGCTAGGAGACCTGCTGCCAGGAGAACATGTATTTGGTTCAAACTCAGCCCGACGGCACGGACACTCGCTGAGGTCAGGACAGCATTTATGTGTCCACAGAGAACAGGGAGCTTTATGGGGACGATTAAATACCTGCGTCCTTATCCCCTCTGCGTTTCCCACCTCCATACATCCAACCGCTCGGCCCCGGTGATGGGACCATGGGGAGAAGGAGCAGGGCCAAATTCTGCCACCATACCCAGCAGGGCAGAGGGAGCCCAAACAGCTCCAAACCCCACCGGGGTTGGACGCAGGAGGCGATGTGATGCAGGAGGCGATGGGAACCCTCTGCGATCCCACCCGCTGCCGTGGATTTTGTCTGAGCTTCAGGACATTTGCGCTTTTTTTGTGATTCTTGAATGCACGGGGTGACACGGTGCTTTGTTGCGAAGTCTGGCGGTTGTAGGAAAAAAAACCTTCCGGCACGGTCCTAGGGATGTCACGCCTTGAAAAAGTCTGATGGGGTGTTTATTTCCTACTGTATTTTCCCCAAGTTTTGAAAAAAGAGCAGGGAAATTGAAAAAAATCTAGTGTGAAATGTTGGTTTTTTTAGAATAGAATAGAATAGAATAGAATAGATTGGAAGTGACCTCAAGGGATCTCAAGGATCATCTAGTCCAATCATCCCCCCACCACCTATTCCCCACTAACCCATGTCCCTCAGTACCACATCCAACCTGTCCTTAAACACCCCCAGGGACGGGGACTCCACCACCTCCCTGGGCAACCCGTTCCAATGCCCGACCACCCTTTCCCAGAAGAAATTTCTCCTCATCTCCAACCTGAACCTCCCCTGGCCCAACTTGCAGCCGTTCCCCCTTGTCCTGTCACTGGTTATCTGCGAGAAGAGGCCGACCCCCAGCTCACCACAGCTTCCTTTCAGGGAGTTGTAGAGGGCAATAAGGTCTCCCCTGAGCCTCCTCTTCTCCAGACTGAACAAGCCCCGTTCCTTCAGCCGCTCCTCATCAGACCTGTGCTCCAGCCCCTTCACCAGTTTCGTTGCCCTTCTCTGGACACGCTCCAGGGCCTCGATGTCTTTCTTGTGGTGAGGGGCCCAAAACTGGATTCTTTTCTGCCCACAAATAGCACGGGGAGAGGAGAGATGGGCAGTAAGTCGTGCGCGTGGGCGATCCAGCGGTGTGCCGAGCGGGGCCTGGAGCTGCACGAGCCTTTTCGAGATTATATTGAGTTTCTAGCAGTAACTAGGATAACCACCCTTCAGTTGTGCCAGACAAAATTAGCCATTTTATAAACAAGTTTATGTCCCTTTCTGTAACATGATAATGTGCTATTTAGGAGTCTGATGTTTCCCGTGCCCAGATATACTGTCGTCCCGTAATGCTTTGCTGGAACTACATTACCAAGATGGTAAGATAGGTGAAGTTTCCAAAATTTTCTTCTGCAAACAAACGCCTCTTATGACGCTGCCGTGGGACGCTGGATCTCCACCGCAACGGTGGTTCTGAGCCCACCAGAAACTTGCTGTGGCTTTAGGCTGCCCTTTGTTTAAAGGGAGCTGGTGCTGAGTTTTCAGGAAATGAAAATAACACCGGTAAAAACAATTAAAAGAAGGTCACCTCAATCCTTTTCCCACTCTACTTAAGTGGGTTTGGAAGACTCAGAGAGCTAGAAAAAACAGAATTTCTTTACTTTCCAGTGTTATCCTTTGAATTCCTGAGTTTTTTAAGCACTCAGCTGGGAAATCCCAGGGGCTGTGTGTCTCAAACACCAGCCTCCTGCCCACCAAGCCTGGCGAGCACCACTGGCTCCCGTTAATGACACATTCCCCCTCTGACTCCTGTCACCACTGTGGTTTTTTACCCTCCTCTTGGTGTATTTTGTTCCTCTGCCTGAAGCGTGACCCAAGCCAACTGCACCTGCAGGAACGCAGGATGCTTCCAAGCAGCATCCGTCATCCTGGGGGACTGGGTGAAGCTATGCTGCCTGCAGCTTGCCTGATGCCGAGTGAAAGGGATGGGCTCTTGAAAGCCCTTGGAAAACAAAGCCAGAGCAAGGCGGATGCCTTTCTCCAGTCAAACCAGGGGCAGTGAGATGCTGCAGCAAGTTCATGTTCTACAGGTGCCGTTGTGGTCCCCCAGCTCAGTCCAGACCAGCCAAGGTCCCCAGAGGTGTTCAAAAAGCGTGTAGACGTGGCTCTTCAGGACGTGGTTTAGTAGACATGGTGGTGTTGGGTTGACGGTTGGACTCAACGATCTTAGAGGTCTTTTCCAACCCTAAAGATTCTATGATTCTATGATAAGGTCACCCACAGCGACAGCGACGTTGTGTGGGCCAAGTGCTTGATTTTAAGCACATCGTGAATGAGTTCACTGCTATGGGAATGATGCTGCTCCCCTGCTCTCTGCCTGCTAGATGCTGCCTTTCTCAGGCAGACCCAGAGGAGGTCTCCAAACGCTCTCCAGCCCCTTTCCTGGCAGCAGCCAACCCACCCCCTGCCTTGCGATGCGCTTTGGGACAAGGGCACCCGCGTGCCGCGGGCTGTGCCAGTGCACAGGGGATTTACACAGAGGAGGAGAAGGTCATGATGCTCAGTCCTGTGTTTCATGGCACATTCCAGTAGCACCTTCAGCGGGGCCCCAGCTGCGATGGGTGCTCCATCGTGTCAACCAAGGTGCTGCTTCCTTCCCCAGCTCCATGCAAAGATGCAGCCGAGCCCGTGGCGTTGCTTCCTTTGGAGAGCCAAGCCCTTAATGCTGAACATGCTGAGGGGGCACCAGCTTCCACCAGGACACAAACCACTAACCCCCCCAAAAATACATGCCCTGCAAAGGTGCCTCCACTCCTGCAGCTGGCACCATAAGAGACATGGAAATTAATTTCATACCATTCGCTAATTGTTATTGACCTGAATTTACTTGCATGCCAGCCCTGCAATGCCCGTTTGCCCGCAGCCCTGCCAAGGGTACCTCCACGTGCTTGAAGGTGGGGGTGGCATACATAGGCTGGAAGCTGTGAAGTCCTCAGATACTCTCCTGGGCCACAGATGGAAATAGGAGGTTGCAACATCCTGCAGCAACGCACTAACCCCCTCCTGCCTGGAGCCGGGGGATGCGACGGGGGATACCACCCCATTCCCACTGCCATTCCATCCCCCTGTCCCTCCTGAGCCCTGGGAGGGGATTGCTGGAACGGGGACACCAGGGCGGATGGCTGCTTGGGTTTGTTTTGTGGGAGGTGTGGCTGTGGTGGAGGCTCAGGCGGGCGGGGAAGGGTTAAAGCGGGGACCCTGTGCTTGCCCACTGCCCACTGCCTGCACTCGGGTGTCATCCAACGCTCCTGCTCCTCCCTGCCAGCGGCTCTCATGTCAGGCTTGGAAAAGATCTGAGCGGTGCTGCGAAGGCAGCAAGGGGACGGCGTGGGGGAAGGGAGGATGGCGAGGGGTCATAATGAGCTGCTACCCCCCATGGGGTCACTCAGATTCGGGGGGCATGGGGGACGGTGACACAGTCACCTCTGAGGGATGCCAGGAGAGACACAGCCCCGCCGGCTCTCATACTGATCACCAACGAGCAGCACTGGGAGCGGGTCCCAGACCTGATGCTCCTGCGGGATTTGCAATGTCGGGGCCCCGGCAGCATCCCGGGGCTGGGCGATGCCCATTTTCCCGTCACAGCCTCTGCACCTCAATGCCCCGTACCAGGCACCATGCAAACCAGGACCAAGATGGGGCACCTGCAGCCATCGCAGCCCTCCCCGTGCCCAGCTCCGGGCGCTGAGCCCCACACCTCCACTCGCCTTCCAGCTCCTGAGGGATCTCATTCAGATCCGCTTGGATCTGGGTAAGGGGGACCCGGAGGTAAGATGTTCCCGAGGGCTGTATAAATAACCAAGGAGGGAGGCAGCTGGACAGACAGACAGGCACAGAGGCTGTGCATCATTCCCGGCATCTCCGGAGCTATAACCGGGATCTTTGTCCTCATAACTCCCCAAAGCATCCACCAGGTTCTCCCCCTTCCTCCCCTCCATGGAAATGACCTCATTAGTCCAACCTGCTGGCCACAGAAACGATGCGAACGGCCGGCTCCTCATTACTTGCTGCGGCTTGCTCTCCTACCCCGAATCCAGCAAGTTTTCCTGAGTGAAGACGGAGCTGCCCAAGCAGCTCCACGGGGCCCTTTTGCCCTGAACGATGTTCACCGGTCCCTCAAGCACGGCACGGGAAAATAGAGAAACGCTATTTAAATATTAGCACGCCCGAGTCAAGGCAGGACTCTGTGTTCTTTAACCAGCTCCCGTAAATATGCCCTTTTCCCCCTGAACTGTTATAACACCAGGCGTTTTCCTAGCAAGGATTACAGGAGGCGGCTCCAGCGCTCACAGCATCGGCGCCTGGGCAGGATCTGCCCCGCGTAACGGGACCGATTGGGGTGCTCCCATGATTTTAGGGAATTGTTACCCTTTGTGGATAGCTGCTGTTAAATCTTTTCCAGCGCCTTTCGCTCGCTGCATGCCCGGGCCGATCCCCCACGTCTCTGTCAGCAGGAGTGTGGGTGGTTGGGGAAATGCTTGTGCTTATCGGCAAACTTCCCTCTGCAGCTCAGCCCTGGCGGTGGGCAGGGAGGGAGCAGCAAGGCAGGATCTGCCCCAGAGGGCTGGTTGCTCTTGGGAGGGAAGGGGGGACCGGGGTGGCCGAATGTCTCTGAATAGACCCCAAAACGGCACTGTGGGTGCGCAGCAGTCCCTGCACGTGCAGTGAGTGATGTAAGCTTTGCACAGCCCCGTGCACCCACCGCAGGCATGTGAGGGGGGTCAGCACCCAAAAATGAGCCGAATCCCACCCTGGCACTGCTTGTTTCTCCACTGCCCGTGGGGGGAGCTGAGACCTGAACCCCACGTGGGGCTCACCCTGCCTGCCCAGCACCCCGAAGCTGTTGGCTGTGCACGCCTACCCCACAGCCCCCACGTGTGAACGGGGAAATCGTCGCCTCCCATCTCCGCATCCCCCCCATCGCCGCTGTTCCAGCACAGAAGAGGGGTCTCACCTCCTCCCCCCCACCCGTGGGGGTCCCTCCCTGCTTCCCCGTGGGGGACAGGGGCTCTGTGGGAACAGGCGTCTTCCCGAAAGGAGACACTGCAAAGCACCCCGCAGACCTTTTCTGCAACCTTGGCTTGGCTAAGCCGAGGTTTATATTTAGATCTCCAGGAGGAGAAGCCAGGAGAAAGGCGACTTGTGATTTTTAAACCCTGCCTGTAGCTCCCTTCCTCCGGGTGGGAAGGTGGCTCAGAAACCGGTTGCCTGTCACATCCCCCGCCATCCCCTCTCACCCTGGTGGCAGGTCTGCGGCCACTGAGGGTCTGGTGGCTGCTGGCACCCTCGTCCCCATGCCCTGCCTGCATCTTTACAGGGACTTTCGCCCCCCGTCCCAGGCTACTTTCCATACAGGGGTGTCCAGCCGGTGTCTACAGCCCTAAACACCACCCCAGCGACCGTGGGGGCTGTCCTGCTCCCATCCACCTCCAGCGCTTGGATGGCAAAGCCCCTGGCACTGCTCGCACTGCTCCGGGCACAGTGACAATGACAAACCCAAGGATATCCAAGACCCTGTAGACCCTGCCCAGTGGCCTGGCATCAGCCCAGGGCTGAACCCAGTACTTACTGTTGGGTGGAGAGAGCAAAATCCCAAGGAGAGACCTTTTAGGGCCAGAATTTCCCTCTCCTTCGACTCCTGGAGGCTTTGGCTCAGTGAGTGCCTGTTGGCAGAGCAGCTGCTGCTGCTGTCAGATGGTCATGAGTGAAACCTGAGGACATGCGGGGTCCTTCAGGTAGCCTCGGCCCCGTCTCAGCTGTGGCATTTGTCCCCCGCCGCGCCAATCATGGGGCTGGCGGCGCCTGCAACCCCTGCGACCGCATCGCCCAGCGCTGCCGGGGTCCTGCGTGCACGGACCCCCCTGCACCGAGGCTGCCCCAGCCATGCCCCGAGCCGGGGACACCGGTCACCCGGGGCGGTCACGGTGGCGGAGGAGGGTGTCCCAGATGTTGAGGTGGCTTTGGGCTGGCTTTGGCACCAAATGGGACGTGGGGAGGTGGAGGGGAGGTGGGAAGGGACCCTGGCCAGCAGCTCCTCATCTATCTCTCCCAGAAGTGACATGCAGTTGGAAAGAGCNGGAAGGGCAGGGAGAATTCAGTACCAACCCTGCTGCCAACGTTGTCTCCAAGCTGGTGCCTCTTTGGGAGTGTTATTCCCATCGTGTAGCACCCAGCACTGACCACGGCTCCTCCTCTTTCTTGCAAGCAAGAGGTGTCTGTCACTTCTGCTTCGTTCCCCCCGTGCCTGCCCTCCGCTGCTGCCTAATTTTGCCCCAGCACCATGTTTCTTTGCCAGGAGCATCTGATGGCTGGGATGGCCAGCAGCCGTGCAGGGTCACCCCGCTTCGACACCAGAACGTGTCACCCCCTGCCCCTTGCTGCATGCTCTGCCCATGGGGACCTCTGCGGCTCTGAGCCAGGACCAGGGTGGCAGAGGATGGTGCAAAAGAGGGGCTTGCCATGTGGTTGTCCCCCTCTTGCCCTTTCTGATGGGGCCTTTGGGTGCCCAAGCAGTTCTTGGGGTACGTAGGGTGCTCAGTGAGCCCCCAGGGTTGGGAGGAGAACATGGAGGGGTGCCCAGCTTGCAGGGCTCCCCCCTTTTGGGGTGCACAGGGCTGTATTGGGGATAAACCAGACACCCCAATACCCAGCCTGGTCAGATGGGACTCATCATCTCTCTGTGCAACCCTTCTGCTGCTCGTCCAGACCCAAAATACCCTGTAGCAACTTTCCCATGCTGGTGTGGGCTTTGCTGGAGCTGAAGCACCTGCCCTCCCCAGCCTGGCATCCCTCACCAGCACATTCCCACGGCAAATCTCCTTTCCCTGCCTCCAGCCCCTCACCCGTGGGGCTCCTCGTGCTCGCTGGCATCCCACGCAATCAATAAAACCAGGGCCAAGTCTGTAGACCTGAGCACCCAGGGATGTGGGAAGTGAAGTTTCTTGGCTCGGTTCTGCTTTTCACTCAATAATTTTCCTTTTCTGTTCGACTTTGTAAATAAGACAGCCCAAGAGACTGGGTTCAGCTCTTGGGGGAGAGGTCACACAGCATGGGACACAGGATTAGCTCCACGCAGGAGATGCTGAGGGTGAGCTTTGGGAAGCATAACTTTAATTTCTTCAATTAAAAACCAGCCCCAGGGCTCTTTATCCTGACTTGGAGCCCAGGTCAGGCTCAGAGCAGCTAAAACCAAGGAAAGGAGGGAGTGAAGAGCCCCAGGGGACCGATACAACTGGGGCAGCTTGCACTGGGACCCCATCGGGAGCTCACCAGCAAAGCAACAGCCCGTACCCATGTAGGCGTGGGCAAGGAGCGTCCCCCACGTGCCTGGCGGTTGGTGGTTTTGGCCGGCAAGGAAGGCACGGACAGGGTCGTCCTCCCCCTGTGGCTGTGGGGACTTTCCACTTGCTCCGCTGGTGACAGCAGGAGATTCAGGGGATGCTCGGCGGGTCCCATCAGCTGCCCCAAACCCGGCCGTGTCACTGCCGGGAAGGCTGCGCAAGCTGCACTTGTCTTCTTCTGCTTTGCCTATAGCCTAGAGCAAACCTGGGGTGAGGCACGCGAGGGTGGACCTGGCTGCTGCCGTTCTGGAAGCCAGGGGCACCCCAGGGTGCCCAGCCAGGCACTGGGCAGGCGCAAGGGCACAGCTCTGCCTGCAGAACCAGCTAAATCCCAGCCGGGATGGGAGCTCGGGGTACCCACCGGTACTCACAACTCTAATTTGGGTTCCAAAACGGTGTCCTTGGGGTGACGGGGTGGGGTAAGCACAGCCTGTGGGATACTGGGGGGTTTGAAGTGCCTCGGCTCGACTGAAGCTGCTGGTGCTGGGCACATCCTGACCCTCTCCCTGCTGTGGGACTGGCTGCATCCATGGGGGCTCTGCGGGGCCGAGCTGGACCGGTCTGTCTGTGCAGGCAGGAGCAGGGCAGAGGCAGAAACAAGCTGTGCAAGCGAGCTGGGGTGCGGGGAAGGGACATTTGTAGGGTGAAGTCCCCGAGGTGCTGAGCTGGGCACATCCTGGAGCAGGGATGAAGGAGCAAGTGCAGGCAGAGGTATGAGGGCAGCTCCGCACCCAGGCAGAGTGGTCTGGCAGGGGATGCAGGCAGGGAAAGAAGCAACAGGCAAAGGCACAGCTCTCCCAGCCCTGAGCCTTATTCCCATCCCCATCGCTGGTTAACCCTCACCTGACCAGCGCTGCAGAGAGGGATCCTCAGGTATCCCAGCTCTTGGTGAAGTCTTGGGACTTGTGCGGGGCTGGGTGCACGCTCCCCCAAAGCGGCGTGGCCCCCTTACCTTACTCCCTGGGTGCTCGCAGGGCCCCGGGCAGAGTCATTGGGTGCTGGCACCCAGGGCCAGCAGCCGGCAACCCCCAAGACGTGCCAGGGTCCCTCCACGCTGGCTGAGCCTGTGTCCAGGGCGGTCTGTGCAGGGACACTGTGCGCTCCAGGGCTGACACCCTGGATCCGATGTCAGCGCCCGCAGCGTTGTGGGGCCGCAGTGCCACCCACCGGCTCCAGGCAAAACACCCCCCCTTCTCCCAGACACCCCTCTGCCACAGAGGAGCACAAGGGACCCCCCAGGGCAGCGTGGACAACGGAAATTCCAGGCTACTGTGGCACCCGAGGCCATGATGGAGGGGAGATGGGGAAACCCTGCCCTGCTCTGCCTAGGCTCAGCTCCCCCAAACATGCGACCGTAGGGCACGGTGCATGGTAGGGATGCACCAAACCCTTCTGGAAACCTTTCCTGCGGACTGAAGGTGGTGCACAGTCCCCATGGCGGTGGCACCTCAGCTTTCCTTGCACACATGGTGGGCTCCTGGTTTTGCAGGCTCTGCCATGCGCTGGGGCGACCAGGGGGTTGAAGCCCAGCAAAACCCCAGTGGATCATTTAGGGTGCAGATTTAGCACCCAGAACAGCCAGCTGTATTCCCAGCTGAAAATACATGCAAAACCCCGTGATTTTCAAAGCTTTGTGGCAACTGTGACATTCCCACCGAACATCCCCAGCCCTGGTGCGATCTGCTGCTCCTGTCCGCTTCATACCCCTGCTGAAACAGTGTCTTCCTCACTAGCGATGGAGAGAGATGTTCATTTACCCGTGCCCTCTTCTCAGCTGCAGGCAGGCATTTATTTGACAGCTGCCACGCTCCTCTGGAGGTTTCCTGGCCAACAACGTAGGATGTTGCTGGCCCGAGGGGTTATTTAATGAAGCATCTTCCATCTCATCTAAAATCAAGTCTGGGGCTCTGTTTCCCTCTCAACAGTTCGTTGTGAGACCAAACGGGATCTCTGGAGATCCTGCAGTCTGGAAAAGGGCCAACGTGTGGGTTTTATTTAAGGAAGGACATGTGGCTAGACGGAGAAATTACAGCTCGGGAAGTGTGCAGCTCTGCTGAGATCGTGTGGCTTGGGTCTTGGGAACACAGGGGAAGCCAGGAGGTTTGGGGAAAGGGCATTTGAGGCCTTTGTCGCTCCTGGGGACATCGTTTGCCAAGGCAGGAGCTCAGCTCAGGGAGGGTAAAGGATGCTCGTGGGGGCGAACGGGGCCAGGCTGTGGTGTGGTTGTGGGAGCTCTGACCCAGAGGGGACATGGGACAGCCCATAATGCACACATCTTGTGTCCTTCCTTGCCTTCCTGCTCCATCTGTGGCCATGCCTAGAACCTGGTTGCTTCACCAGGCAGAGAAAAAGCAAGTATTTCTCCCCCAGGGAATATTTCCAGGCATTACAGACCCTCTAGCAAGCCTAGTACCAAGTTATCTGGGTTTGTAGATAAACCAACCACCTGACAAGCAATACTGGATTTCAGAACAAGATTTTATTGGCAAAACCCTCACTAGTCGCAGGCAAATGAGTCCCCAGCGAAGATGGGTGAGCCCTACTGCTTGCAAACCATCCCGTCCCTCCGGTGCAAAGCCCCTGGGAGAGCTGCAGAGCCCCTCCAAGCTGGCATGGCAAGGGTGATGGACCATCTTCTCTGGCACCGAGAGCAGCTGAAGCAACGGGCACGGGAGAAAGGGAAACATTTTGGTTATCAGAGAAGTATCTGAGTCATGAGACCATCGGGGGTCTCACGCAGAAAGCTGCGGGGTTTTGTCTGTCTCTGTATTTGCTTCTCCCACTCCCAGAACGGCTCCTGGGGGCTGTGTCCAGGCTGTGTTTCCCATAAGGGAAACAATTTTGTAAGCCAAGGAAGGAGGGGAAAATAACCAGCAGTAAATCCCTTCAGCACTGGGGCCACTTCAGTTTTCATTCCCGTGTCAAACAGAAAATGCCAGATGTCCTTCATGAAATGATATTTGTGTTTCCTACCCAGTCCTGGGGCAGAAAAGGTGGAGAAGCTGTCTTCCCTTTGCCCAAAACACTAACCAAACTGTGAAGAGAGCTTTGGGCAGGTGAGACACCGTCGCAGGGATCCACGAGAGCCAGCAGCACCCAAGCAGGCAGAGCCCTTCCCAGCGGCCGTTCATGCCACCCTCTGAGGACACCAGCCCCAGAGCCTACAAAATCCATTTTATTGTGTTTCTGGGACCGTAGCTGTGGAGCTGCGCCACCACCACCACCATCCTTGGGGAAGTATTTCCCCCCCAAACATTGTCCTTGTCATGCTGTGAAGTCTTGGGTTGCCAGGTTGAAGACGTTGCTCTCCATGGATGACTGCCACTTGCCCCAGTTCCTCTTGATCTCACCCTGGACCTGAACCAACAGGGTGGTTGCACCGAGGGGCACCCACCAGCACCCGGCAGAAGGGTGGGAGCTGCACCCTGGGCTTAACAAGGGATTTGGGGGACAAGAGGGTGGGGACCCCCATGAACGTCTGCATGCCCATGTGTGCACACACGCACGGTTGTGTGCATGCAGTGCTCACTGGGGTGCACCCTTGGGGGTGTCTGTGTGCCTACGTGTTGGCTGTGGTGCCCAGGGGGTTGGTGTTGCAGGGGATGCTCACCTCTCCATTCAGGAAGCAGTACAGCAGAGCCACCAGGAACCCCTGAAAAGGGCAGAAAGAGCAAATTTCACACAAGGAAAGGGGCTAGATCCCGCCGTGCTTATCTGCTGCCTGCCTTTAGCAGCCTCTCACACCTCTTACCCCATCCCACGGGCAGTAGGGGTATGGGATCAGTGCAAGTTGTTCACCAGACCATAACCCTTGTGCTTTGTCCCTGGCGTTTGAGGGGTGCCTGGGACACAGTCCTCTCCCAAAAGAGTGCAAAGGCCCAGCAGCACATCCCAGGGTATCCTGGTGGGATCTTGGGATGGGGCAGGATGGGTACATGGGGATTTTGCCTACCCATTTTCCCCAGTCTCTACCTGGTAGGAGCCGAGGACCAGCTCGAAGTATAGCCGGGCGTCCACACCGATGTGCTCGGGGAAGAGCGCAAACACCACATAGTGCACCCCAAAGAGAGGGATGAGGAGCAGCGTGGACTTCGTCAGTCTCCTGCGGAGAGTGGTGGCATGAACGGGGGCCTGGGTGCAGGTGATGGTCCTGCTGCCCTGCGAGAAAAGACCTTCCCAAGAGCTTGGTCTTAACCCAACATAGGTTTTCCATGAAAGGCAGGTCTTGGAGGCCCCAAGGATGGTCCTCCTCTGTGCTCCTCCAAGGTAGGGTCCCTGCTGCCCTGGGTGCCCCCAGAAACCTGGGTAAGGAGCCCTTACATGTACTGCTGCTTGTAGTTTTTGCTGATGTTTGGGGACCGGATCTTCTGCGCTAACATCCTGGTGACATTGAGGAAGATGAGAAAGTTCACCTGCCACGGGAAGCTATGTCTCAGGCACTGCATAGACCCCTGGTTGGGTCCCCCTGTCCATGAGGGATCCCCAGCTCTGGGGCTGGGATGCTCAGGGGACATACTCACAAATATTGCCAGGAGGATGGGAGCCTTGATTACCCACCAGTAGAGACTGGTGTAGTCGTCCCAGCACCTATGGGAGAGGAGAAATTCCTCTGACATCCATTTGTACCTTCTTAGCCCACGTCTTGCCCCACCACCCCCCTTCCCCATTTGCCCAACACCTCTTGCAATGGGGCCCCACCAGAAAATAGAAATAGCGTTAAAATACAGTGCTGTCCCACTTCTCCCCTTCTAGGCCTCCCATGAAAGAGGTTTGTTCCCTGGGACATCCGTGGGGCACATGTGGACAAGCTGGCCTGGAGCAAGGTGAGGGGTGGCTGCTCTTACCCGTGGTTGTCGTACTGCAGCCTGGTGACCACCCAAATGCAGACTGTCAGCATGGGGACACCTGCAAGGACAGGACCCAGGCAGGGATGCAGAGTCACCTCGGGTCTCTGGGGAGCTCCTGTACCTCCCTTCCATCCCTTGTCCCCCAAAACATGCACCTGGATCAGGTCTGGGGCTCTAGAGGTGGCAGAAAGGTGACAGCCTTTCCCCCTTCTCCAGGTTTTAAAAGAAGAAGGTGTCCACTGAAGGTGATGTGCCTGCCTGTGTGCCACCTCCTGCCTACCCTCCTGCCCCGCTGTGTGCATCTAACCTGGGCACCTGGGATGGGTGATTCCAGCCCCAGATGGCCGTGGGAAGAAGGAAGGACCTGTCTCTGTCCCATCCTGACCACGTTTAGGGTGGCAGCAGATGCTGCAAAGGCTTTTTGGTTTGTGTTAGCAGGCATTTTCCCCTTTGAGTGATTTTGCACACACACCCTGGGGGCAAGGATCAGGTCATGCTGCTCGACCAGCTCCAGGGACTGGCAGGAGCCGGTGGATGTCTGCTCAGGCACCAGGCCATGCAGAGGGACGCTGGGGCCGGGGCACATGCCGAGAGCAGTCATGGGGAGCATCATGCCTGCGGACCTTTGGCCAAGCAGATCTCAGAGCAGCGAGTCCAGGCAATCCCCAAAAGCAGTGCCTGCCCCGGCCTGTGCCAATGGGACCTCACTGGAGAGGGGGTTGATGTGCCAGGGGGGTCCCGCACTCACCCCAGCCGATGAGGATGTACCACCAGATGTACCTCTTGTCAGAGGTGAAGGTGAGCAGCAGCAGGGTCTGCAGGTACATGCCCTCCACCAGCAGCCAGTAGAAGTTGGCCAGGACCGAATACTGGAAGAAGGCAATGGCTGCTTTGCAGTTCACCTGTGAGGATGAGGAGTGAGAAAGGCTCAGCAGTGCTGGCTGGCATCAGAACCTGTCCTGGGGACACTGGGGTGCTCCACCTCCCCATCCACCCACTCAAGAAGACCTGTGATGGCCTTTCAGTGCAGCCCCTGGGATGCTGCACTAGTTCCGCACGTCACCTGCAGCATTTTCTGCTCCGCCTGGCCAGCACGGGCAGATGAGACAGGCTGTTATTGTAGGACCTTTAGAAACCTGTGTCTGCTGGCACCCACGGTGCTGTATCTGGGCTGCACGGAGGGGTTTCTGTTTCTATTGACTATCCCAAATCCGTGCATCCAGTCGTGCAAGGTCTGTTTGCTTGTATACAGCGTTGCTGGGGTTGTGCAGAGCTTTAACCCTACTGGGAGACTCTCTGACACCAGGGAGAGCTTTGAGGTCAGGACACGTTCTCTGCAGACAGTGCCCAGGCAGAGATGCTGTCATGACCCTCCTCAAGTCCATCCAAGCCAGCCTTTCCATCCCAGGCTCACAGCCTCTCTCTCCCTTCTCCCTGCAGCGCTAAATCCGCTGCGGATGCAGTTAGACCCCTCCAGACCAGCACGTGGTGCCCTCCCCTGCATCGTGCCGGGGCTCGGCACCTTACCGTCGACATCGTGCAGTGGTCGATGGACTCGTCTGAGAAGAGGACGGCATCCTTGATGAACACGGCGGCCCCGCGCAGTATGAAGGAGGTGAAGAAGTGGATGTGGATGGAGTTCCTGGTGCAATGCAGCTTCCTACCGGAGGAAGAGATGTTCAGTGCCCAGGCAGGAGCAGAGAGAGCAGATGGGCAGAGAAGCTTCTCCTTTTGGAGCCACTTCCCTGGCTGCACCCCAGCCCAGGGGACCATGTGCTGTTGGTCATCAAGCATAAACCCCTGCAGAAGGTTTTCCTGCTCTGAAATCACAGAGGACAGGGTTGTGCTGTGCTCGAGGCTTCTGCCTGGGGACAAAGTGTGCTGGGAAACATCCTCCAGCCACCTCTGGACAGCATAATCCCGCAGCAGAGTGAGGTCTGCAAAAACAAAGCTTGAACGGGCAACCTGAGGGTTTAAAGTCTGTGTGTCAGCAGGAAAGGGTAATGCTGCAGTTCCTCTCACGACTCCCTGGTTGTCTGTATTGGCAGGGATGGAGCCTGGCTGCTCTGGGAGGGGTGAGACAGAGAGCAGCCATCCCCTGCTGAGGATTTACCCTGCTTTCCTCCAGCTGCAGCCCACGGAGTGGCCAGTGCCCAGCCCTACCTGAAGCAGGAGAAGATGCCGACGGCCAAGAACAAGGCTGCCAGGGACGTGGAGTAGCCGCAGGTGTAGAGCACTTTCATGGTGACAAAATAGCCTTTCTGGAAGGGAAAGCACCAGCGGAGTGAGGCAGCGAGGGCTGGGAAGTGCTGGTCACTGATGGGCAGGGAGGTGGCAGGGTGACAGCTTGGCTTGTGTCCAGCCATGCTCAGACCTCTCTGGGCAGCCCAGCAACAAGGGTGAAGCCAACGAGAGATCCCCGGGAGCATCCTCATGGTTCATTACCCAGTGGCATGGGTCAGCGTGGGGTAGGGTGATGCTAGGGAGGGTGTCCCACAGCCCCCGGGGGACCCACTTGCCTTAGCCTCTGTGTCGTTATTGCTGCCAGTGGCCTCCAGCTCGCAGGCGTTGTAGTAGGGGGGGCTGGGGAAGCTCCATCCTGACTCAGTGCAGTTCCTCCAGATCAGTGCTGCAGCAACAAGAAGGGACCTCACGAGAGCCACAAGCATCGCCTCTGCATCAGCACCCCCAACATATCCAGCCTGGGGATGGCACCCTGCTTTCCAGGACAGCGCCTAAACCCCAGCACGGGCATCCCGGCTGTGACAGCAGCACGGTACCCGAACGGCCTGGCTGCCCCCCATCCACATCACATCTCTGCCCTCCAGCGCTGTACCTGGCGGCGCCAGGACACCTCAGGGCAGGATGTGAAAACAAACACAGTGAGAAGGAATTAAGGCCATAAAGGGGCTTTCTCATCCTGTGAGAGCTTCATCAAGCCTCTCCTGAGCTGTTTCTGCCCTAAAGCGAGCATTCGCCAACCTTCCATCGCCTTTTCAATCACACCCGGCTGAGGAAGCACTCGCCTGCCGTGGGGGCCGGGTGGGTGCTCTCCTTCACACTCTGCTGCCCCTGAGATGGATGGAGGCAGTGGCTCCCCCAGCAGCAGCGCCCACCCCGGGAGAGTGCCCAGCCTTGAAATAATAATGATCTTACACTGTTTTTCATCCGCATGGCTGGGAGTGGTACCGAGCAGGTCAGGAGCCTTGTGCCAGCGTGCAGATGGGTAAGGGAGGGCACCGAGCAGCTGGGGGGGACCCACAGAGGATGTACCCGGTGCACTTGGTACCGGGTGATGAAAGGGTCTGGGGGCTTTTCTGGCATGACAACACCCTGCATCTCTGCTTTTGCCCGTCCCCTGCTTGGATCACAATATATGCCAAGCTTTCGGATGGGGCAGAAGCTGTGGGGCCAGAGGGAAGGGGCTGGAGTGACGCAAGGATCCCAGGGACAGGATGCAGGCAGGGATGGGTGCAGCTCAGTCCCAGGGGGATGAGTGGTCTGGGCTTGATTCAGAACATTCAGAAATCCTTCCCTGGGAGGGTGCTGAGGCCCTGGCACAGGGTGCCCCGAGAAGCTGTGGCTGCCCCTGGCTCCCTGGCAGTGCCCAAGGCCAGGTTGGATGGGGCTTTGGGCACCCTGGGCTGGTGGGGGGTGTCCCTGCCCATGGCAAGGGGTGGGACTAGATGGGTTTTGAAGTCCCTTCCAACCCAACCCAGTCTGTGATTCTATGCACCTTTGGACTTCTTGAAGATGAGGATGTCAGGGCAGGCGACAGCTCGGGACTGGCCGACGGGCACGGCTGACCAGCAGCTCACTCCATCCCACTCAGTCAGGCAGCCTGGGGAAGGATGGGACAATTAGTGCCGCTGGGAAGGGACGTGCCGGGGACATGCACACAGCCCCCCGGCCCCCAGGCACAGCCCAGAGCAGGCACGGCTGCGCGGATGTAACGGGAGAGCGGAGAGCGTCCAGCCGTCACCCGATCTACAGGGCCATGCCGTACCCCCTCAGGAATTAGGAGCATCCTGGCTCCAGTTCTGGGAACGACCTCCCCCAGCGCTGAGATCTCCTTTTAGCCCCATGGCAAGACAGGACCTGGTATTTCCTGGGGTTACATTAGACCCAGAGTTCCTGCGGGGAGACCCTGAGGGAGGAGGGTGGGGGAAAGGCTGGGACTTTACTGGTGGTATCTACAATAATGTGGATTTATGCTGGATTTCTGCACCCAGCAGCCGTGGTGGCTCAGCTTGGGACATCTCTCCAGCCCAAAGAAGGAGGATAGGAGAAAGCACCACAAGACTTGCTGGAGAGCAATTAGCTTAAACATGTTTTGCTTCTCTCTACAGCACTAAGATCTCCTTTAAATGACTCTCCAATTGCCTTGGAAACGAGCAAGGCCGAGCAGACGTGGGGCCTTGAAGAATTAGTGCTGCAGCACACCGGGATGAGACATAGACATCACACTTCCAGGACAGCTCTCCTCCTTGCACATGTACATTATTAACCTTGTAGATATACATTATTAACCTGGAGCCACATCTATTCCCAGCCAGGGAGTGTGGACTCAGACAAGTCTAATTGGTTTCCTCTGATTTCAACAAAGCGGTCCTGTAGGTATCTGGCCAGGCTTGGAGGGCTTTGCAGGACTGTCATTACGACACCAAGGTACATCTTAATTTTTGCTCTGGAGGACAGGTGAACTGAGCACAGCTATTAGGACTGTCACTGAGAGAGGTTGCTTCATTTCTTGGGGTCCGAGGAAAACATCTGGAGGTGTCCGCATGGCAGAGCCATCCCGCTGTGTATAAATGCACCTCTCGCTGTATGAACGAGCTCTTCCAGCACAGTGAGTGCTGCGGGTGCTTGGTCAGGGGACGGAGTTGCAGTCCATGGCACAGGGATCGAGCTGGGATTCACGCAGCTCCGCAGTGCACTGCCAGGGAACAAAGTCACCCCTCCATTTGGATGGGGAGAAAAGGTTTACGTCCCCCTTCCCATGCTGTTTTCCTCTCCCAGGCTGCTGTAACAGCTAAAAATAATAAATAAATCACTTTTCTTGGAGCTGGGCAAAATGTGGACAGCTCTTCTATGGAGAAGAGGTGATGGAGGCAATTTCTGGGGAGGCCAAGGTAAAAAAACATGAGCAAAGGACCTGGCAATGTGTCTCATTGCAAAGCTCGCAGGCAGGAGCTGTGCCTTCAGTGTGCCCGCACGGTGGGTCCCCAAGGGCCACCACATCCTCACGCCATCCCCTGTCCTCAGGCTCCCAGCCGGTGTAGCCCGGCAGCCTGAGATGTTTGGTTCAGATTGACTCAAAAAAAGCTGGTTTATTCCAATTTTCCCAGTGGAGGGGTGAAACATCCCTGAGACCAGCATTATCCTCATGATGTTCTCCTTCACGTGGCATTTTTCCCCTCAAAATGCAGTTTGATGGGAAGCTCCTGCTCAGTGTTTCTACTGGTTAATTACACGCAGCCCTGCCAGGGCTACCTCCCTATTTCTTGCTGCTCTAACTGGTATCTGGAGACCTCCAAAAGAATCATTTAAGCCTCACCAGCTGGTTCGTTCTTCCCAGCTCTCTCAAAGCAGTGAACGCTGGAGCAGACTTTGAAGGGAAAGCACCGCAAACAGGAGCTCTAAGCAGTTTCAGGGCCCCCTCGGTGGGTTCCCCAGCAGGAGGCTGAAACCTGGGGTGCCCATCCTGTTCCTTCATGCCACACTGCCACCATGTCCCAGCCTTCCCCTTCATCGTCACCTCATGCCATGCTCTCCGCAGGACCCTCCCCGTGCTGGCACGAGCGAACAAGGGGGAAGGGATAAAGTCAGCTCAGGTGGGCAGCGGAGGCGGCAGTCAAGCAGGAAATCTGGGATTAAATACTGATTTTAATTATGCATTCATGCTTCTTGGTTATTTTCCTACAGTGGAGATTCCTTCCCCCTGGCTGGCACGATCTGGGCTGCAAAATGGACCTTTTCCAACTAGCTTGGCTCTTCTCTGCTGAGCTGGATGATACGTTATATCTCTGCACAGTTACGTAAGAAATTATGCACCTTAACACGCATTTATTGAGATGCTTCATTTTTACCTCTGTGTTAGATGAAACCCATTGAATGACGCATTTCTTATTCACTAGGTGATAATTTTTACCCAGAATTTGAGCCAAGCTGCTTTTGGGTGGAAATTGAAATGCAATTAAAAAAAACAACTACAAACCCAGCACTTTAAAACTGTTTTTCAATTAGTTAATTGGTTTAAAAGTCCCGGATATGTAGAAATTAAGTTGCTCCAAACATGTTTAGCACTAAAACTAACTGAATTAGAAAGGCAAGAAGGCAAGAAGTGGTGACACGCACCGTGCGGCACTCGGGCTGCTGGCCAGGGCTCTGCATTGCCGGTGCCCGCAGCCCTGCCCAGCACCGGTGCAGGGGGGGACAGGAGCGGGGCACGAGGCTCTGCCCGGGGCATGGACCACACCATCGTTTCATTGCCCTGTGTGCCATAAATCTGGAGGGACTCAGCCCCTGTGGCTGTTTCCATCCCTGAGCACACCCCTACCCCTCCGGGTGAAATCTCAGCCCCCCGCTCTCCCTGCATCAGCAGTTCTGGGGCTCTCCAGGGATGCTTCTTAGCCTTCACCTCGGTGCTGCTCTCCTGGAAATACCTGCTCTTCCACATCCATGTGTACTCTGCAACCCCCCTACCATGGATCACCCTCCAAAGACCCCTTAGCAAATCCTCCCCCTGCTCCCGAGGGAGATGAGCCCCACGCACGGTGGGGGGCTCGCACTCACCTTGCTGCCCGAGGGATCCGGGGGGGGCTGACGTTTGGCTCTCACTCCTGATAACCTCCAGGCATTCAGCTTCTTGTGCTTGGAAGTAGAGGACGACGGAGCAGTCAGGATGTGTCGCTTGCACCTTGGGAGAGGGGAAAGGGCAGACAGTAGGATGCCAGGCATTCAAAGACCTGAGCAGGCAGGGTACCAACCGATATTCATTATTTCTGCTGCAGCCAGCCCCAGGAGAGCCTATCTACGTAACCGTGCTTTTGGGCCCTGACATTTCCTCAGCTTTCTCCTGTTTGCCTTGTAAACACCATAAAGAACCACTGCAATTATTCCTAATTCCCTCTGAAAGCGTGTGATGCTTAAGGGCACCAAGACGCGAGCTCCATGCAGAGGAGCTGAGCTTAAAGACGGAGAGTCCGACCCCACCAGTGGGGCAGAGGCGAGCACGTTCAAAGGAAACCGTGTAATTAGCGATTTTAAAAAAAACAACACCTATTTGGGCACGTCTAATCCTTCCCTTGCTGGCTGGGGTTTGCTCACGTAGGTTTTGCTCAGGTCCAGGTTGGGGTATTTTAAGCATCGGCCATGGCCGTCAGAGTTCACCCTTCTGCTGTTCCCCGGCTTTTTGGGGAGATGCTGCAAAATGGGCACGCCGACCTCCTTAAAGCTTTTGGGTTCGCTGGCAGAAATGCTGAGACACCCAGGAGCACGCCCTGTGGCTCCCAAAAATGCAGCGGACGTGGTGGCTTAGTGTCCTGGGATGGGGCTGCCCTGGAAACCCCACTTTTGGGGTTCGTCCCCTTGGCTTTTAACTGGCGAGCTGGGAGGCTCAGGCTGAACCGAGAGCAGCCCAGGAATTCTGCGTGCCCCTTCCCAAGCGTCCCCAACCATTGCCACGTACCCATGCCCATCATGCCAGGACATGTCTGGGGCAGTGGTTTTGGGCCAGGACATGGGATCGGGCTGCTGATGGCTTTAGGTGTGCAAACAGAGATATAAAAGCTGGGCAAATAGAGGGATGAGGGTGGGCAAGTGGTCCCAGCACTGGAGGGAAGTCTGGGATGTTGAAGCATTGCTTGGCTGAGCGCTGTCCTTCCCTGCCCTGTCCTGGCCACCCTGCAGCCACTCCTCTGGGATGTCTTCACCTCCCCCAGGAGATTTTGTTTCCTTTTCCTGCTGAACACAAGATTTACAAGGAAATTCCTGGTCTGCAAAGTGCATTTTGGTGATGGCTGCTGGGCACAGCACCGAGAAAGCACACTACATCACAGTGATGGAGGACCTGGACTGGGCAGAGGTGCCTCAGCCCCTTTAAGCTGCAAAGATGCTGGTTTTTACTATTTATGGTACCACAGCCTGGCGGCTGGAGCACCAGAGCGGGTCATGTGCAGTGCTCCCTTCAGAGCTTGCTTCAGGGCAGGCAACTCCTTGCCGTGCCTCAGTTTCCCCATCTAGGGAAGGGGCCTGATGCCATCGTTCATCAAGCCCTCAAAGCCTCTGGCACTCCCTACTCCCTTGACTTCTCTGCTCCTTCCTTCCTTCCTTCCTTCCTTCCTTCCTTCCTTCCTTCCTTCCTTCCTTCCT